>SNQJ01S0013556.1:0-13020 GCA_010110895.2 Picea sitchensis
TCATTAACCCTTATGAACACTATTTAATAATATCCTATTAGAAATGTTATTTTAAGATATAAATACAGTTAGCTAATCTTTTAGGATTATTATTAAATTAATTATGCTTAATAATCAAGGGTCGTTACACTTGCATCTGATGATGCATCTCTTCATGGCACATGGAGTTGACCACTTATGTTGGAGAGGCGGTCAACAATATGTACAACTTTTAATATAAAAAAAGGGAGTTGTCAATATAGTTTCCACAAGCAAGTGAAAAATAAAAAAAATAAAAAACGAAGTTGGCTTAGGCCAAACACTTCAAAAATCCATAATCACAAGAATTTAAAGGGTACAAACCTGAACAAGAGATCACAAGTCAACAATCATGCCCCCAGTGGTTCGAGGAAGTTGGTCATGATCATTTGGGGCCTTACTCCAACCTATAATTAGAGGATCAATATCAATAGGTACAATAGGGATCTAACCATCAACTAGGAGCTTATGTGGCTTAGGCCCCTCTAAGATTGCTAACACTAGTGTGAGGCATTGTTTTTCCACACATGGAAGCCCAAGGGTCCTATTGCATGCTTTCTCCTTGTTGGCTCAATTTTAGACTAGGATCTACATTGGTGTCCAATAAAGGGGGTTCATTGTACTCTAGGATTTGGCATTTTCAATCTTGATGAAGGGGAAGGTTTCACCCAAAGTGTTGTGTTGACATTGAAGCTTGTACATGGCTCATATAGTATGACTAAAATGACTAACACCCATTGTGTTACCCATACTTTCACTTTAAATATTATGTAGGTATTAAAACCATCAATGTGCAACCATTATCCTTTTTTTCTCTTTTAGACAGAGGTTTAACCTCCACAATTGCTTTGGTCTAAGTCCTTTGGGTAGTCATTAACAACCTACTAAATTCCACTTGGGGATTGTCCCTTTCAATGGATCTAAGGTCCTCCTATTGTGTTGGGGCCCAACCACTTTGTTGAAATAACCCCAACTGGTGCATCTAAACCCATTTGCTAGCAATTGGACTTGAACTTGTGACCTCCTGGAGCCCCAAAGGACTAGACGAGGGTGGTTGTATGATTATGTTTGCATCTCAACATTGCATAAAGTGGTATTAGAGTGAATTACAACCGCGGAAAAATAAGAGACCAACATATGAGATTGTTGGAAGTGATATTATAAGTTTTGGAAAAGATTTATGCCTGTGTTGAACGAATTTTGATGGTGAAAGTTGTGCTAGCAATCATAAATTGTTAGAGGAGCATTCCTTGGAGACAGTACCAAGACTAAGTTGGTCTGTGAATGGTAATTGGAGTGAGAATTACCAGAAGAGTGGGAATAAGCAGATCGCCTAGAAAAATAAATCAAAGGAACTAGATAAATAAAGAATATTAAGAGATGGAAGATACGACATATTCAAGAGAGCCAATGGAATAAATAAGAAGAAGAATCTATGAGTTGGAAGCTAGATTTACGAGTAATGCTAAAGAGGAATCAAAATCAGAACTTGAAGAAGAAGAAAGACAAGATGACCATGAGAGAGATCATGCTACGCAATTGTTCTTAATTCTAAAAGAAAGAGGTAATGTTCATGGAGAAATTTCAAATATGATGGTAACCTGAAACCCGAGAATTTAATTGATTAAATAGAAGTAGAAATATATTTTGATTATGAGAAATTTGAAGACCCCCATAGGGTGAAGTTTGTTGCCACCAAGTTGAAGGGGCATGCAACTTTATGGATAATCACGAGTGAAAAATATGAAAATGGAATAAAATGGTAAGTAAGATGAAAAATAAATTATTCCCTGTGGATTATCAACAAGTTTTCTGTAGACAAGCCCATAATTTGAGGCAAAAGGAGACATCAGTCTAAGATTACATTGAAGAATTCTTTAGATTATCAATTGGATCAAGAAATAAGGAATCATAATTTCAAAGGGTGGCAAGGTATGCCGATGGCTTAACATTTCAAATTCAAGATGAGATGAACACTCATTACTTTCATATTGCAGATGAAGCATACCAGATTGTTGTTAGACTTGAAGAGAAGTTAAGTATAAGGCAACACAACTCTCAAGGAAGAGGTAGTCAAGGAAAAGGTCATGTAGTATTTGGAAGAAGTCAAACATATAGTACAAACATTGATGATGAGGAAAGCATTAGTAGTCAAAGATACAGAGGAGGTAACAAGAGGAATATGTTTTGCTAGATGAAGAGGAGGAAAGCATGTTCCTACATGTTTCAAGTGTGGGAAACAAGGGTACAAGATGGAATAATGTCTTGAAAATCAAAATGATGGAAGAATAAATGATGCAAGAGGACATGTGGCGCATGAAAAACAATATTCTATTGGAGACAATATTGCATAAATTCACCAAGAGCAAGGATAAAACCTTATGTTTCGAAGGAATCTGCTCAAGCCAGAGGAGAAAGTTGTTGAAGAACCTTGGTATGCAGAGGAATAATCCATTCAAGACAAAGTGTAAGATACAGGTAAGTGTTGTAATAAAAGTATTGATAGAGGAAGCACTAAAAATTTAATGCCTATAGAATTGGTAGAAAAGTTGAAATTGAAATGTACACCCCATCTTGGTGCTTACAGAGTTTCATCACCATGGAAAGGACGTCAATTCACGATTTCTCAATGATACTTGTTAAATTTTCAAATGGAAGATTATGAAGATTAAATTTTGTGTGATGTTTCCATGGATGTTTGTCATGTATTATTGGGTAGACCTTGATTATATGATGGGATATTATTTCATATTGGAATAAATAATACATACCAATTTGAGAAAGAAGGATGTAAATTCAAATTACATCTAGGAATTGATGAGAATGATGGACATAGTAGCAATAGCAAGATTATGCTTTGTTTAGTCAAATAATTTATGGAAGGAATGAAGAATTCAAAGTGTTATCTTGCAATTTTTCTAAAGATGGTTCAAGAGGAAAAATAGGAAAACGAAATACCAACATAGGTCAAGGAATTAATGGAGGAATACAAAGAGATTATTTCATATAATATGCCAATGGGAGTACCTCCAGTCAAAGATATTTCACATCAGATTGATTTGATATCTAGATTGAGTTTTCCAAACAAAGCACCATATAGGATGACCCATGTAGAAATTGAAGAAATTAATAAACAAGTTCAAGAGTTGTTGGATAAAGGCCTAATGAGAGAGAGTTTGGGTCCTTGCACGGTATTTGCAATACTAGCACCCAAGAAAAGTGGAGAATGGAGGACACGTACAATCTCTTGGGAAATAAACAAGACCACTATCAAGTATATATTTCTATTGCTAAGCATGGGGGATCTTATGAACTGTTTGAGTGGCGTGTGATACTTTTCCAATATTGATTTGAAGAGTGGGTATCACCAAATTAGAATTAGAGAAGGAGATGAATGGAATACAACATTCAAGACAAAGGAAGGATTGTATGATTGGATAGTTATACAATTTGGATTGATGAATGCACCGAGTACCTTCACGAGGTTGATGAACGAGGAAATGAAACCATTCCTAGGTAAATTTGTTGTTCTTTACCTTGATGATATTTTGAGTTTTAGGAGGACAAAAGAGGAGCATTTGAGGCAGTTGCAATAAGTATTGGAGTGGTTGAAAGAGGCGAATTTGTTGATAAATTTGAAGAAATGTACCTTTCCTAAAGAGGAGTTGGTGTACTTGGGTTTTGTGATTTCCCAATAAGGTTTGAAGATGGACTTAGAGAAAGTGAGGGATATAGATGAATGATATGTTCCCAAGAGCACTTTTAAAGTTAGAAGTTTCCATGGATTGACAAGCTTCTATAGTAAATTTATTCAAATTTTCAATGGTAGATGTGCATCACTGACTCAGTGCATGAAGAAGTAAAGTTTTTAGTGGACAACATTAGTGCAAAGGAGCTTTGAAATGTTGAATAAGAAGGTCATTGAACGATCGGTATTGACCTTACTAGATTTTAACAAAGTTTTCCAAGTTGATTGTGATGTGAGTGGATCAATGATTGGAGTGGTATTGATTCAAAAAGGTAAGTCTATTGTTTGTTTTTAGTGAGAAGTTAAATGAGACAAGAAGGAAGTACTCTATTTATGATCAAGAATTCTATGTAATAATTCAAGTGTTAAAGAAATGGATATATAACTTAGTTCCTAAAGAGTTTGTGTTGTATACTGATCACCAAGCACTTCAGTATATTAATAATTAAGGGAAGTTGAATCAAAGACATATAAAATGGGTATAATTATTGTAGAGTTACTCATTTGTTTTAAGGAATAAATCATGAAAGTATAACAAGGTTGTTGATGCATTGAGTAGGAGAGTGTTGTTCTTGAATACTGTGGTTGTTGAGGTAGAGGGTCTAGATGGCATGGGAGTTTTGTATGAGGACAATGCAAATTTTGAAAAGGTTTGGAAAACTTGTAAGGAATCATGGAGAGTGGACCAAACTCCATACCTAGAATTTTTATTTAAGAAGGATTTTTGTTCAAGAATAATAAGTTGTACATACAAAGAGGCTATATGAGAGAGAATCTCATTAGAGAGTTATATAATGGAGGATTGAGAGGTCATTTTGGTAATGAAAAGGCTAGATTTTTGGTGGAGGAAAGGTTCTTTTGGCCAATTATTGGAAAATATGTGAGAAGGTTGGTTGAAGGTTGTAGGATATGTCAACATGCAAAAGGAAAGATTCAAAATAGAGGCTTGTATACACTATTACCTATACTAGAGAAGCCTTGGGAGGATGTGAGTTTGGATTTTTTTTGGGATTACCAATAACTAAAAGAGGTAATGATTCCATAATTGTAGTCATGGATACATTTTCAAAGATGCCACATTTTATTGAATGCAACAAGACACATGATGCTACAAATATTGTTGTTTTATTATTTCAAGAGACTGTTTGATTGTATGAGTTATCAAGGAGTATCACTTCATAGGGGATACTAGATTCCTAGTACCTTTTTAGAACACCTTATGGAAAAAGTTGGGATCTAAATTGTAGTTCAGTTCTGTATATCACCCTTAGATAGATGAATAAACAAATATTGTTAATAGAAGTCTGGGTAATTTGCTAATATTTCTAGTAGGATATACACCATGGCAATGGGATTTTATCTTAGTGCATGCTAAATTTTCCTATAACATTTCAGTCAATAGGTCTACAAGGAAGACACCTTTTTAGATTGTGTATGGAATATCACCAAAGAGAGTGACAAATTTGGTGAATTTTCCAGTTGTAGAGCATGTGAAGAGTGTAGACGAAAAAGTATTTGTAGAGTACATGAGTAGGTTTGGAAGCAATGGAAACAAAGTAATGAGAAGTACAAGGAAAAGAAGAAAAAAAGGAAAGGAGAATGAATACATTTGCAAGAGGAGACTTAGCAATGATGCATTTGAGGAAAGAGAGGATCCCTAGGGGAACATATAACAAGCTAAAGTATAAGAATATAGGACCATGCATAATCATTAGGAAGATTTTTGATAATGCATACAAGTTGGACCTACTTGATAACATGGATATTTAACCAATCTTTAATATTGTGGATCTTTATGATTACCATGGAGACCTTGAAGAATTAGAGGCAACTGCAAAATAAAATGTGGTAAATTGTCATAAAATGATTCTAGTAAAGGAGAACGAGGAGGTTGAAGAGGCATTCATTGAAAGAGTTGGTCACAAGAAAAGGAACAAAGAGTACACATAATATTTAGTTAAGTGGAAAGACAAACATTCAGAGGATGCCTCATGTATTTTTGAAGAGGAACTTGGTCAACTTGTGGGACCATCTTCCTTTGAATAAGTTTCTAACCATCCCTCACGAGAAATATCTCATGAAAATTTTCAACTAGGGGAGTTTGATGCAGGAGCATCCTTGCGGTTTCAACGATCCCACATCACCCAAAAACATTTTTAGTTCAATTTAGTTTTGTTTCAAGTTTTTCATATTTCTAGTGTCCAACACAATGTTCCAGTGTTTTCATTGGTGCACACTCATACCTGGAGCTCTGAATTTTGATTTTGTATATGTTTCAAATGAGGTATTTATCTACCTACAAACCAAATTTAAAAATTAGAAGGTGATTTTAGACCTTGCACCCAAACTTAGAATCAATAGATAGAGAAATTCATGCGCATACACTGACTTAGTATTTTGATTGGTGCATGCTCCTATTTTGGAATCAAGGTATTAAATTTGGAAAAGAGGTCCAGGACACATTTATATACATTCTTGAAAATTTTCTTCAATTTTTGATGCCATACGGATGTACAAAACTAGTGCTCAATGTTTTCCAAAAGAAATTTGTGTTGATAGAGGACCAATGTTTTGATTGGTGCACTCTTATATTTGAAGTTAAGGTCTGGATTTTGGATATGTTGTAGAGGACACATTCCTATATTTTCTCATCAAAATTCATAAAAAAATATGGAGTTTAATTTCCATGCCCAAGGCATGCCCAATTCAAATACCACGTATAGCATTTTCGGAAACATGCGTTCAATATTTTTCCTTGCACACAACTAATAGTTGGAATCATAGTTTGAAATTTTTATAATATGTAGAGGATATATTCCTCTACCTTCCCTCAAAATTACATTAAAAAATTATTGAGTTTAAGTTGGTCAATACATTCAAACATAGAGCACAATAGGAGAAGTCTAGAATTTCTTGAAATGCATAATTTTCTAATTTCAACTTTGAATATTCAAACTTCAAATTATGATTGTATCTAGAAGGTCAAGTGACAATAATTAGCTTCTATTATTCAAATTAAGTAATTGTTTGAGCTACCCAATTAAATGAAAAGTATTGGGCGCTAAACAATCATTGAATCTAGCTTAAATATCTAAATCCTTGATGTAATTAGGGCCTTTGGTCTCTCATAGATTAGCCTAAAGAGCGATTCTGTGTAAAATTCAGAGACGTCAATGGTTCTATGAATGTATGAATTTGAGAATTGATGTATTTTAATTGAATTAAATAATCTACCAAGTTATCTGTTGTTGATTCCTATGTGTAAGCTCTCTTAATTTGTGTAGTTTTCTATTGTGAATTTATGTTGTGTGATTCTGATTATAGCCCAACGTTGCATCATGCTTGGTTAGGGTATGAATCTTGTGGTTGGGTTTCCTTAATAAATGACCAATCAACTTCATTTTTATTTTATAGGTTTTGAAGTGAAATGTGTCATCGATGTGTGACTGGTCAAAGTTGTCTAAGATAATTTTGGACCTCCCTTGTCAATTGGAACAACTAATCCAATTCACCATCAACACTCTATATTCCTTTTATCTTTTCTTTTCTTGTCACTGGGTCCATGAGTTTCTCTATCTCCTTTTGCAACCAATTGATCCTCTCCTAGCTCACTTTGGTTGGTTGTTCCCTTTTATTTACAATTTGCACCCAATTTTGAGTTGCGGTTAAAATTTATTTGCATTAGTTGACCGCCACCTATCTTGTCGTTCATTGCTTTTGATGACTTGGTTGTTAGTTCTAGAATTTATAGTCGTTGGGAGGCATTTTGTTTTTCTATTGATTTTTATTTGTGTCCCATATACCCTTCAAAGTTTTCTTGCCTCTATGCATTTGCACAATTGCTTGTTGCACCTACTTTGTTATGTCAGTCAGTGGGGCCTTTGTATAAGTTGCTAATCTCCACATCCTCTTCTTTAAGTTCTAGCCATATTTGTATGAATATTATTCTTACAACTTCACCCTCGTATTCCATTGCATATTTTTCTAATCATAGATTTCTTGTTTCCCTAACATGTAGTCAAACTATACTTGCAATTGATTGTTCTCTATTCTAATTAAGCAAGGTCTCTCTCTGCTATAGTAACTTGTGGTTGATCTCATCGCTAGAAATAAAATATTTCCTTACAAGGTATTTAGTCAAGACTTGGATAATATTTGATGGTCAAGAGGAAAAATGCAATGAATTTGTAGGGTCTATTCATGCCAGTGGTTGCTAGTCGATTGTTGTCGCACTTTTCTCATTATAATCTTGTTCCATGTTGGTTCCCAAGCATATAATTTTTTTTGTATCCTTTACTATACATTGGTTGTGATGTACTTCACCATGTCAAAAGTTATTTTAGCATGCCTACATAAATGGAAATTGATATTCTTGATCTTAAGATATTAACACAATAATTTGCATGTTTTTTGTGTGATCCAGTGGAGCAATTGGAATCCTAGGGAGATTGTTTAGCTACTGGAATGGAAGAAGGATGTTGGGTTAAAACACTTGACCTACATATGGAGGTGCATATTACATATATTCATATTTATTTTCATCTTCTTTCTCTTCTTGTTGGTTCAACCCACTAGATGGGTCTCTCTTTAGTGTTAACTTCAAGTTACTATGAAAGTGTTTACACCATGTTTGGGGGTGCTTCATGAGATTTTGGAAACATGCTGTATGTTCAACCCCTGGATGGTCCATGATGAATTTACACATTGGATATGGTCTGTGATGGATTTTCACATTATAGATATTTTACTCAATGGTTTCTTGACCTCAATTGGGTGATTTCTTGGTATTCTTCCCATGGGCATGGAGAATACCCTATATAGGAGGAGGAGCTTTGTACATATTATAGGAGGGAATAAAGCCCTAGATAACAATTGGTAGCTTGAATTTCTGTATGGAGGCTTGGATTTGGCTCAAGGATATGTGGGTTGTGGTAGTATTCATATAGGGGGGATATACCCAATGGAGTACATGGGTTAGAAGGAGCAATGGAGACCATGTGGACTTATGGTGTAGTGTGTACACACCTTGTGTAGATATATTGTCTCAAATCCATCATTGTCACTACTACATATGGGGTCAAAATTCGACAAATTTTTTTGACGATAAGGATAAATTCAATCATATTATCGAAAATTATGACATAATATTAAAATTTTAATCATTTTTTTTCTTGGCACCCCAATGAACGTCATACTTCCAATGAACTTCTATAGCCATCGTTATTTCTATGATAGTTCGTCTATCTATATAAGAACACAGAGAATGTCAACTACCCATTTGAAAACAACTTAATGGTCTATGACTTAGTCAACTTTGACTTAGTCAACATTCGTTGAAAGATCGACAAATGTGAGTATTTTCGACTATTTTTTTGTGGGTGCGATGGTTATAGAAATTTTTATGTTCATTGTTCATTGCATGATTTATTAGTCTTTTTTCTATGTGCTACTTACCTCAAATCCAATTCTTGATCTACATAGCTCATTTTTTTTACTTTCAAGGTTACAAACTTTTAATATTACTTTGTCTCTTTTTTAAATACCCAGATTGGATCCTTAACCCTTAGACCTTATTTCATTTGGGGACACAATATTTTTCCTAGGAAATAGGTATGAACATGTCTACTCAATTCCATTTAATTACTATACAATTTGTCTTGGTCTAGTTCTCTTTTATTGTTTGATTTTATTACTTGCTTATAGTCAATATTTGGAACTTATGTGGTAAAAATGTATGGTCTTTATTTGTTGATTAATTGTTGACTACTTTTATCAACCTTTAATAAATCTATGATGAAAATGGATTAATTCTCCAGTACATATGGGGTCAATATAATTCGATGACATTTTTACTGTAAGAATATGTTCATATATTAACATACTTATATTGCTTCAGTGGATTTTGTTGTAAATATAGTAAATCCAATGCCGACACCTAAAGAGAGTGACATGACGATTGCTGGGTTAAGGGCCACATTGGAGTCACATGTCGGTACTGATGGGAAATGTTATTTCCCTTGCAATCAGTGCAGGGGCTTGAGAAGAAGAAGACTTGTAAGAAAAACTATTGAAAGAAATTGTTGGATGTATGGGCATTGTGAAGGGGGGCATACATATCGTCCCATGGTAAGTTAGTCATTATATATGTCTTTGTATTGATTGTATTTATACAATTTTCTTTCATTTTAATATTTTTTATATACACTAATGTTATTGATTGTTTGTAATTGTAAAGATAAATCCTCTTAGGTGTCTGTCACCAAATAAATATATTCCAAGTAGTAGTATAAATACTATTGTACAAGATATGGAAGATGGTATGGATATTAAAGATCAATTCAATCCCATGGAAGAAGATGACACCGATAATATTGTTGATACGAATGATGGGACAAATAGATTGATTCATGGCATTTTTTCTCCTATCGATGATGAAAACTTTGATGATATTCATAATGTACCTTTGCTTGAGAAGGCAGAACAACCCCTTTATGAAGGCTCAAGAACAAATATTCTCTTCGCTATAATGTTGTTGGTGAACTTGAAGGTATTGAATGGTTTTTCAAACACTTGTCTTACACATATCCTAAGGTACATAATATAATTCATCACATATTATACGTAAATGTCGACTTTATTTTTCTCTATTTTCAATGTCAATTAATGTGTAAATTAAGGATGCAATACTTTTTATTATTATTATTCACATTAACTAGTTATTGTTTATGTTGTAGATTGTTAGGTGATTTTTTCTTACCCCCGTCAAATAATTTACCTTGCACATATCGAGAGTTATGTGTCATTGTGAAAGATATTGGAATGGAGTGTCAGGCTATTGATGCATGTCCAAATGATCATATTATATATTATGGAAAATATGCATCAGAATGAAATGCCCGCAATGTCAAATTAGTAGATATCAAACCGATCAAGTAACAAAAAAGGTGCCTCACAATGTTCTTCATCATATTCCAATAGCTCCACGTTTGCAACGATTGTTCAGGTGAAAAAGCATTGCACATTTTATGGATTACCATGCACGACACATAAGTGAAGATGGTGTTCTTCAAATGCCTGCAAATGGTTCTGCATTTAGGAACATCAAAGAAACATGGTAAATTTTTAAAGAAGAACCTTGTAATGTTAGGCTTTCATTGGCAGTTGATGGTGTCAATCCATTTGGTGAGATTAGGTCTATTTACTCAGTGTGGCCTATTTTTTTTTATAAACAATAACCTTCCTCCTTTGATGTAAATAAAGAGGGAGCACAAAATTTTGGCAATGATCATTCCAAGTATTTTCTTACAAAATTGGTTTGAACGCTACATTTCGTTTATCTTATTCGTTGCATAATTACTTATATATATATACAAGGTAGTAATTATGTGTACTTTCACCCAATTAGGTAAGTACTAATAGACATATATGAATGTATATATTGAGACTCTTGTCGACGAGCTACTAAAGTTATGGGATGGAATCACTATGTACGAAGTCTCTAGACCAATAAGGAAAAATCAATTTCAATTCCATGGAATACTTACATGGAAAATTCATGATGCCCCAAGGCTAACACATTTTTATGGTATGTAACATACTGTTGCACTTTAATAGTATATAATTTTATGCAAATATTATGCATTCTTCTTAAATATTAATTCCTTTTTTTCATGTGGTTCACGACACCAGATATCGGTGCTTGCTACGTCCACAGAACCACCCCCCCCTAATATTATATTCTTATGTAAATATTATGCATTCTTTTCTTAAATATAATTCTTTTTTCATGTGGTTCACCTACACCGATATCTAAGCTTGCCATTCATTGTGAACCCCCCCTAAATCCGTGAGAGAACATAGAGAGGATGAGTATTTAGGAATATTAGGGGCTCAACAAAAAGAACATCTTATAGAACCATTTAAGGGAACAACATGTCACATCATAGTGAATTAAACCTAAGTGGGGAGGGAAACAATCATTCCTCCCAACCACCCAAGCTACATCCCATGGACTATTTTTCTTTTCCTTGGAATATTTCTCAAACCACCAGACACTTCCCCTCATTTCATGGATGGTACCTGTGGTAAACCAAATTTTGTAGAAAATTGAAGCATTTACTATAGAGTGCTCATTTAAGAGCTCAACATATCGCTTGTGGGAATGGAACCCGGGTGGGGGGGGGGGGAAACACCCCTCAACACAAACCACTCAGGCTAAACCCAATTGACCAATATATTAATTCCTTTTTTATATAAATAATATCGACATTAATCCATATCTTGTAGGGATTCAAGAAAATGACAATTTTGCATGTCCAGTTTGTGGTCCTAGGATCAATTCGCCTTGTTCAAGAAGTCTAGGAAAGGAGGTATCTGATGAGTATACTCATTTCCTCCCTAAGAACCATAGTTATCGAACTACATAAAAACATCTTTTCAATTTAAAATAAGAGACTGGAATAAAAACACGAAGAATGACACCTCACCTATGGAAGTTGGACTATAATAGAAATCATCAAGGTAAACATTTAGTCTATGTGTTGTATATATTAATGTTTTACAATTTTAATTTGTATTGAATTTTTTTTTATTGTATCTAACAATTATTGTTGTAATATCATTAATTATTTTTCACAAATGTTGTCAAGGCATTAATGGGCTTCCACGAGGAATGAAAAGTTACCTTATATAATTCAATAGGTTTCCCTACTATGAGAACCTACAAATAGCTCATTTGTTTGATACAATGCATATCAAAAATAATGTAACAAAAACATTGTGGAGAATCGTAGATGGAAGGAATGACAAAGAAAAAATTGTCAAAATTTGTACTGACATTCAAGAAGCCAATCACGCATTGCAAAATGTGATTTATTCAAATAACAATGGACACCAAAATAGTCTTCCATGGTTATTTATAGAGCAAGAAAGCAATGCTGTAAAAGAGGTAATTTGGAAAATTAAATTTCCCACAGGATTTGCTTCAAACATAAAGGATATCTTAACAAAGAAAGGTGAATTTGGTGGGGTAAAAACTCATGACCGACATACCTTCATTAAGGTAATTTTTTTGGTAGATTTCTATATTGGTAAATATACGACTTTTTAGTATTATAATGTGTTTGTTTTTTTTCAAAAAAAAATGATCCCTTTGTTGTTACAATATGTTATACCTCTATATGTTGATTAAGGTTGGTTGTCATTGATTTCAACCCTTGAAGAAAGACCCGTAGCACAAAGGTTTGGGTAATGGA
>SNQJ01S0013556.1:31460-42672 GCA_010110895.2 Picea sitchensis
CACAATTACACAATCTTTAATTTTCTTCCCGATCCCCGCAATGCGAAGATGCTTGTTCGTAGTGGGATCAATATGCACCATTGATCTATTGATCTAGAAAGATCCACGATCCTGAGTGATTGTGGGCTCACAACCTACAAAAAATTTAATTTGCTTCCCTATCCACGCAATGCATCCCCACCATTGATCTCTCTCCAATGATATCTGATGATCATGACTTAATCTTTTCTTGATCTGACGGCTGAGAATTGAACCCATTTGTTTTCTTGTGTTTCAAGCTCGAAATGTATTGCTCTAAATGATGCATTTTTCTCATGGTTTCTTACTATGCATACAAAGGAATTGGTGGACATTGATGTCTCATGTGCACAGGAAAGGCTTGGTGTGCCTGTTGCATGTTCAACTAGTGGAAAACATGATGACAAGTATTTCAAACTCAAACTAGACATGAAATTATCTTTCAAGGAAAACATAAATAATTCGGCACAAAGAATCATTCAAACAATCCAATAGGAAAACCAGGCCATTGAACAGATGGGAAACCAACTTTATCCATTAGAAGAGGAAAAAATGGACGAAGGCATAGGGAAATGAGAGAGGAGAGGTAGGGATGTAGACCTAGGTTACAACAATGACGATGAAGCTGCAACACAAGTGATTTAAATTGTAGCAGCAATGATACAAGTGAATGTGAAAATGGGAAAATGAAATGAAAGTGGCACTGTAAGAGGAGTTGCAGTGAGATGAGTCACAACAATGGAGCTGCAACAATGAAACATGAAGTGTTGGGGGGTAAGCTGTGCATAAGGGAGGGAGACTACAATGATGTTTCATCTATGAGAATACGAAAAAGGGATTTGTGAAATATGGGATAGGTGTAGTGGAGTAGAAACAAGGGGAATGAGTGAAATGTGAAAAATAAATGATGCTCTACACTAGGGGAATTATTGGGAATTGCATCAACTAGAGTTAGAGCATAGGGAATTGCAGCGACAACCAGAGTTGTGACGAAGAAAATTGCTTCTACACAGGGAGTTGCAACAAGGAAAATGAAAACAGAGATAATCACAACAATTGGAATTGCAACAATAGGAGGCGACAACAATTTTATTCTTCCCTGTGGATCCTGCAAAAAATATTATTAGAAAGAAACAAGTTTTTATTGAGAAGGATCCTGACATAACCATCATGAAGCCATGAAGTGCCCCTGGTTTTTTTTTCAAGCACTAGCTAAGTTGGTTTTCACTTTGTTTTTTTTTAGCGTTAGCTAAGTTGGTTTTCATTTTTTTTGGGTAGACGCATAAATTATCCGGTAAGAAAATTTCTAGATCACCGTTGAGCCATCCATTTGTTCTTTTCTTCATAAAGGTTTCTTTTGATAGGGGTCGTTGGTATAGGAATATTCTATTTCCATTAGCCATGAGAGGAATCTTATCTTCATCGATAGTGTGGACTTTTATGGCTCCATTATCATACACTTTGTCAATCTCATATGGACCAATCCATCTAGTCCGAAAATTTCTTCTGAAATCATTGAACCTGGAATCGAACAATAATGCCCTGTCTCCAACCTTAAATTTATTTTTCTTGATAAACCTATCATGCCATTTATCCCTTTGATGTTGTATCACTGTGGCTCGATGTAAGGAATCCTATCGTAGTTTGTCCAACTCATTGATTTGGAGAAATATTTGTTTCTGAGCCTCTGACAATTCCATCCCAAGTTGTATTACTGTCCTTAATGTATGAATCTCTATCTCAATGGGCAGGAGTACTCGCTTCCCATAAACTTACTCATAAGGTGTGCACCTTGTAGTAGTCCTCTAGGTGGTCCTGTAGGCCCATAAGGATGCACGGAGTCTATCAGCCCAATCATTGAGGTGTAATCTAACCATTTTTGTAATGATAGCCTCAAGGAGTTTGTTAGTGCCCTCGACCTGTCCGTTTTCTTGTGGTTGGTATGGTGTTGTTATTCTATGCTTGATTTTGTAGTTGTCCATCAGATCTCTGACAAGTCATGATTTGAATTGAGTTCCTTCGTTGGTCACTCTCTCGCATGGTATCCCGAACCCTACAAAAAATTCCTCATGGAGAAATTCTATTGCCACTTGTTTAGTTGTTGTTGGAAGTGCCTTGGCCTCCATCCATTTTGTGACATAGTCTATACAGATGAGGATGTAGGAGTGTTGGAGATATGGTGGATTTATTGGTCCCACAAAATCAATGGCCCACTTATCAAAAGGTTTTAACACCATTTGTGGTTGTAGTTGCATTTCATCCGTTTGTACGGGTCTACGCATACTTTGACAACTGTCGCACCTCTTTACATATTATTTGGCATCTCTTAAGAGTGTGGGCCAATAATACACTTGATGAAGTATTTTGTACCCAGTTATTTTATGTGTAAAATGGCCTCGACATGGCTCATCATGAAAGGATTTTAGGATGTCATGGACTTCAACTTCTCGTAGACACCTTTTGATAATCAAATTAGGTCCACTGTAGAAAATGTTGCCATCAATCCATGAGAATATTTCACTTTTCCTGACTATACTCTATCATTCTTTAGGGTTCAGGTGATGTGGAAGTTTACTTGCAAAACATTTTTTAGCAATATCTGCAAACCAAGTTGAGCTAGTAGATACTGCAAAGAGGTGTTCATTTAGAAAATGGTCATCTACTCGAGGTTCATTTTCATTAGATGTTATTCTAGAAATAAAGTTGGACACTAAATTACCTTTTCTTGGTTTGTCTAGAATGGTAATATCAAATTCATGCAATAAAAATAACCATCTAGTAACTCTGCCATTTGTGATTGGTTTTTTCATTAAATGTTTAATAGCAACATGATCAATATGCAAGATTACAAAATATCTAGTAATGTAGCGTCAAAACTTATTTATTGCATGAATAACAACAAAAAACTCTTTCTCAGTTACCATGCAATTTAGTTCAGTAGGTGAGAGATTCTTACTAACATAGTATATTGCATATGGTTCTTTTCATTCGAGTTATCCGATGATTACTCCAATTGTTGTTTCAGATGTGTCTGTGGAAATGTGGAATGAGAGGTTCCAATCGGGTCCTCTTAGTACTGGTGCTTTAGATAATTTAAATTTTAATTCATCAAGCACATGTTAGCATGTCTCTATCCACATGAACTCAATATCTTTGCTAAGTAGAGAAAATAACAGATGAGAAATACATGAAATTTTTTCAGTGAATCTACAATAATAACCAACATACCCTAGAAATATTCATACCTTTTCTGCGAAGTTAGAGTTGGGAAATTGAGTATTACCTTTATTTTCTCAAGATCAACTTGAATACCTTTGGTTGATATGCGATGTCTGAGTAAAATGCCATCGATTTCCATCATAAAACATTTTTCATTACTTAGGGAGACATTTGACTCCTTGCACTTGATTAATGTATTTTCCATATTGGCTAATGCTTCATCAAACTCGTCCCCATATGTTGTAAAATCATCCATATATATTTCCACATAGTCATGAATGAGATCAAAAAATGTACCTATAACCGCTCATTGAAAGGCGACAGGGGCGTTGCATAATCCAAATGGTAGAACATAATATGTGAATTCCCCCCAAGGACAGGTGAATGTTATTTTCTCTTAGTATTCAGGGGAAATTTGAATCTAGTTGTATCCACTGAATCCATTGAGGAAAGAAAAATACTTCTTCCCTATGAGTGTGTCTAGGACCTGGTCGATAAACGATAATGTGAAGTGATCCTCATGTGTTGATTTATTAAATTTTGGATAATATACACAAATTATCCATTTACCATTTTTCTTTGGTACAATTACAAGAGGGTAGACCCACTGGATATCAGAAATAGGATATATGAAATCAAAAGAAATTTCTATAGCTCTTCCTTAACTATGTATTTCATTGTCAGTTTCATTCGACGTTGAGGTTGATGAATGGGTCAAACTCCTTCCTTGATATATATATATATATCATGTGTACATAGGTCCAGTTGGATCCCCTCCACGTCAAAGTAATCCAAGGTGAAGGCATCACTATGATTCTGCAGTACCTGAACCAATTACTCTTTTTGTTGTTCGGTTCGTCCTTGGTTGATTTTCAAGGTTTTCCCTGGGCTAATTTCTATGGTTTCTATGAGGGATCCTTGGTATTTTTCTTGTACAGGTTTTTGTTCAGTGGGTGAGATGCTTGTGAAGGATAAAGAAAGATGATTTTTTGGTTTCATGATATGGTCAAGAAGATGTGTATTTTTTGAAGAAGAGAAGGCTATAAAATCATTGATTTCATCATCCTTTATTTTATCTCTTATGGATAGCTATTGATCTATGGATAGGAATTGATGGAATTCCCCTTCTTCATCACTTTCCACTCCATCAACCCAAAGTGATGTTTCTAAGTCGAGGATGGGTTTGGCATGAGGGTAAAGGGTTAATTCTTGGGTGGAAGTCCCATAGGAAATAGTCATGTTTCCAGACCGACAACCGATATAAGCATCGACCGTGGACAACCATTCCATCCCAATATTAGAGGGTACCCACCCAGACAGGTTTTAGGTTGTAGGACCATGAATTCAGTGGGATATTCCCATTAATCCATAGAGATCACTACATCTTCTAAAATACCTTATGGTTTAATGGTGGATATATCAACGAGTTGAAGTATAGTGGGTGTTTCCCTAAGGAATGTAAGTCCTAAGGATTGCATGGTATCGTGTGTCATAACATTGACGACATCCCCAAAGTCAATTAATGTGTTACTGATAAGTGTATTATTGATTTTCACATTAACGATTGGACTTCCAGGGTCAAAATAATTAGTGGCGAGAACTCCTCCCATCATTAGGTCTGATAATTTTTCCATGACATGAATGATTTGGGGATCCTTTCATTTCCTACTGGGATTCCTCATACAAAGTTATCATACCACTTTTGAATAAAGTGATACGTCCTTAATGGATTGGAATAAGTGTAGTTTGACACACACATTCTTGAGTTCTCATAAAAAATCAAACTCAGGTTGTGTAGAGGGTTTGTCTTGATTTATCCTTTTAGGATAGGGTGGGTCCCGAAGGATAGGGTATGCATTTTTGGTTTTTGAAGGTTCCCGAGACCATTTTTGTTTCAATTCTTCACTTGGGACCTCCTCATTATATATTCAATGCTAATGTGAGGTTGGTCCTTCTTTAGAGTCTTCCGAGATCTAAGGTGGATATTGTTATAGTCTAGGGAAGAGATGGAGTAAGTTGGGTAGGTTGCAAGTCCTGGAGCTTGTGTTGGTTCAGATGGCCTCCCATTATTTGTGTTAGGCATGGGTTGTGCATGAAGTTGTGGTCGAGGATGGGTGGATGTAAATGCATGCATATGGGGTGGAGGAAGAAGCTGCATGGGTGGTTGTGTCATAAGTTGTCGTGGTCCTCCCATGGTGGTATTTCTCCAACCTTGTTTCCATAGATGATTAGGAGGAGGAGCTAAACATAGTTGAGTTGGCATACCCCATGGTTGAAAAGCATATTTCATAGAATATTTAGTCCAATATGAATTGAAATATTGTGATTGGTTTGGGATCATACCTTGAGGTTTAGGCTACCAAGGTGACCTTTGAGATATGTAGCACAACTATTTTGGTTGCTCTATTTTCTGATAGATGGATGTATGTACAAAAAATGATGGATAGTTATATGTAGTGTGGTCCTTGCTGCATATTCCATAGACTTCAATATGATCCAACAAACACTCCATTTTTGGATGCTTTGTTCTACACTTTGGGAAAAATATGGCCAATGCATGTTCTATTTCTTCTTGATTCTTTTTTATCTGTAGTGTATCTAGTTGAGAGTTTAGAGAGATGAGTATGTCAACCTTGAAGTTCTCCAATGTGTTCCCAATTTCTTCCCTTGTTACTTCACTTTCGATAGTCCTTCCTCTCCTTGCCAATATATCTCTTAGCCCTTTACTTGTTTTAGATGTGCCTCTGGAATACTTACAGAAAATTTCCAAGATGATATCGTATTCTAGCTGAGAAACATCTCGCCCAACCATAAGGTTGAGGAGTTCCATACAATCATCTCAGATCCCTCTAAAAAATAAGACACATCACATTTCAGGAGCCAAGTCCCCTTGTCTTTCCCTTTTTAGGTTATAGGTGAATCGTTCGATGTAGTCTTCCATGCTCTCATATTTGTGCTACATCATCTTGAAAAATTCCTCCCTTCTTTCCTTATCCTTGCAATAGTCTTGATATTTATCCAGAAATTTCTTCGTCATTTGGTCCCACGACTGGATGTTTTCCTTTCCAAGGTCCATGAACCATTGTAACGCTTAAGTGTGGTGGGAAATAGCTTCAATTTATGGGCATCTGTTGCATAGCTGTAGGTTCTGCAAAGTACATTGAACTTGAAGAGGAAGGTATCAATATCTTCCTTAGATATCCCATGAAATTTTGGTAGCGTTGAGTGAGGAATATTCTTCATCTTGGTTTATTCATTCTTTTCTTTGTTTGGGAATCTTAAGATAGTGGGTTCCTCCTTAACAACTTCTTGATCCATTTCTTACTGAGGGTTGTCCTCTACTTCCCAAGGTTCCTCGAGAAAAAAGAAATATTTTGAATGTTATTTCTCATTGATCTGTTCCTTGGATAATGGGGTATCAATATGCAAGGATCCTTATACAGTATATGATTCCTAAGGGAATTCCTTGGGATTCTTCTTCGAAAGAGAACTAGTGGTAGGTGATAGTTAGTTTGGTTGGTGATGTTCCTCCCACATTTGTGATTGACCCGCACTGTTAGTTTTTCGAGGATTTTTGGAAGAGATAACAAATCTACCTTGCTGATATCTGCTTATGGGAATATAAAAGTTTAAGAAAACATTTTATAAATTACACAACATCTATTCAAACATAATGAAAGGAAAATCCACACAACTATACAACACTGTTTTCTTTTGACAATTCCCCGACAACGACGCAAAAAATGACGTACTTTTCAATTAATTTCTAATTAGTTTAGCAAGCAAATGAAGATTTGATCATTTAATTATCAATTTTTTGTTCGTATGGAACTTGAAAATTGTCTTGCATAATCTATGCAAGAAGAGTGTTGTTGGAATATGGCATTGTAACACTTATAATTGTCACAATTTTAAGATCCAAAACACTTTAATTGAGTCACCAAGCTATGATATTAACTGCAAGAGATTAAAGAGTATAGTTGCATGAAATTGAAATCACACTTGCATGAATAGAAATCACTCTTTTTGGAATTTAAATCACTCTTGTAGAAATAAAATGACACTTGCGGAAATTGGAAACACCCTTGCAGAAATAAAATCACACTTGCGGAAATTGAAAGCACTCTTGTAGAAATAAAACCACACTTACGGAAATTGAAAGTACTCTTGAAGAAATGGAAATTGTGCTATGATCTATTGGTGAATTTCTCAAGTATGATGAATATATTATATTTTTGCAACAATTAAGTGTTCGTTATATTCGATGCCAATTTCCAATCTATTGAAGATTATAATCCTTGGAAAATAAGTGAAAGAAAGTGCAGCTACAAGCAGAGTTGCAACAATGAAGCTGCAACACTAAAAGAATCCAGACTATCATAATTGTAGCAATGGATGTGGCTATGAAAAAACACACAAGTCACAACAACATAAATACTTTATGACAAAGGATAAGAATATGTGAGTTACAACAATCAAACCAGAGAGTTGTCTCCTTCCAGAAGAACTAAATCAAGAGTCAGATTACAACTTTAAACTAGAAAACTAAATCACACAAAAACTGAAATTCTATCTTGCGAATCTAATAATAGTAGCAAACCAAGCGACAAAATACTATTGAAGCGATTAAGTTATGAGATGAACAGAAATGAAAGTGCATTAAAATAACATCTACCACATATCGATGACAGTACGAGTATGCAGTTACAATAAATGAAAAGCAAATGGAAATCAAACTGAACAATATAAAAATGCTAACCTCTACTTCCACTGTACATGAAGTACTTGGATAAGGAGGGGGTCCTACCCCCTTAGACAAGGTACTGGTTGATCACACTGGAATCACATGATCGACTAGACATAAACACACACATGAAAGAAAGAGTAGGAACTTATATTTACAAATTGAAAAGATACAATAGGATAATGTATATGTCTAAACAATCTCCTCCTTCATCTCTAAAGAGCCAAGGTTTTTATAGACTAGTACTAATGTTCTAAAATTATACAATGGTCAGATGGAAAACTGTGAGGATTGGAATGTTCATCTTGTTACAACATTCTTGTTCAATTTAGGTCGCATGTTGATGATATACTAATTCCTCCTTTAACTACCTATTGTTTCTTTTCATTGATCGTTGCAATGGAAAATCCTATTTGGAGTCATGGGAACAATAATATTTCTCTCCATTGTAACTATTTACTTTGAGTTTCAACAACCACAAATTTGTCCTAAGTTGCAGTTGGAGGGTTTTCACATGGAGTTGTAACAACTCACTTTGCACCTGGAATTGTGTCAACTTGGAATTGCAACTGAGAAGTGATGCATCCACTTAAAGTGTTGCAACTGCTAAGTTTCCTATGCAACAATATTAGTGACTTGAAAATAATGAGTTCCTTATAATAATTATGAAAAAGTAGCATAATAATGGCATATAGGAAGAGGATTTGTACCTTAGTGATAAGTGTGGTGAGAAAGATAGACATAAAATGATAAACAAAAAGGTATAGATGGGTGGTGGAGATATGCCATTTTAGGAACTCATCAGTCATCATCATCATTTCCATCCTCCTCCTCCCCCTCATCATCATCATCATCTTCATCACTATCATGATTGTCATCGTGGTGTTGTCATCATCATCGTCATCGTCATTCTCGTCATCATTTTCATCAACATAATCAAAATTGTCATCATCGTCATCATTGCAGTCATCATCATCATCATCATCATCAATATCATCATCATCATCATCATCATCATCATCATCATCATCATCATCATCATCATCATCATTATCATCGTAGTCGTCATCATCATCATCATCATCATCATCATCGCATTCATCATCATCATCATCATCATCTTCATGGTCATCATCATCATCATCATCATCATCGTTGTCATTGTCTTCGTCATCATCATCGACATTATCATGGATCATTACTATGTAGTTGTTGTCATCATCATTGTCTTCAATTTTCATTGTCATCACCATAATCGACACTGTCATTGTCTTAGTAGTCCTCCTCCTCATCATCATTGTCATCATCAATATCATTTTCATTGTCATCGTCATTGCCATCATCATTATCATTGTCGTCATTGTCATCATCATCATCATTTCCATTGTCACAATCATCATCATAAGCAAAATTAACATCCTCCTCATCATTATCGTGACCATTTTCATCATTGTCATTGTCATCATTGTCACCTGTCATCATCATCATCATCATCATCATCATCATTGTCATCACCATAATAAACATTGTCGTTGTCATCCTCCTCCTCCTCCTCCTCCTCATCATCATCATTTTCATTGTCATTGTTGTCATCATCATCATTGTCATTTTCATTGTCATCATCATCGCCATTTCTGTTTCCGTGATCATGATCATGATCATCATCACCATCACTACTATCATCATCATTGTAATTGCATTGTACTCATGGTCACCATCATATCATCATCATTGTCATCGTCATCATCATCATTTTCATCATCATCGTCATTGTCATTTTCATCATCATCATCATCATCATCATCATTTCCATGGTCATAATCATCGCCATGGTCATCATCATCATCATCATCATCATTTTTTCATTCCTCGTCATCATCATCATTTTCATCGTCAACGATCTACTAATATATTTTTATAAGGACACTATCATGACCGCTTATTAACATCCATATTGAGCATATTTAGTGCCCATGATGGTGTCCAAATATTGGAGGCCGCCTTGTCATTGGGTTCCTTGGCATCCAAATTCCGAATCTAAATTAATTCCCAAGCATTGAAATTTACTATGATATGTTTATGGATGTGTGAACATCCAAAATTAGCATCCAAATTTGAGAAGCTAATTTTGATAGTTTGTAAGTGCCTATTCAATGACAATTTAATGGCACATACAATCAAACATAAACATGGACACATTTATAGAACACAAAACAATCTTAATAATATCCTCATGGAGCAATGAGGACATATAAAATAGGTCTATGTTAGAGAAGACTAACATGGACATTAATTTGGACTCTAACTTGCCTTCATGTTGTAATGGGTTGGAGCCTAAGGTTGCAAGGAAGTTGGCCATATTACAATGTTATATGCTTGGTGATTTGACATGACTTGGTTTTCAAAATTCTCTTTTAATAATGGTCTTAGTGTTGGTATCATGTTTACCTAGAAACGAAATGTAGATCTAACCTAAGAGGGCATGCTTAAATATTTGATTATTGTGTTTTCTAAGCATCTCATCTCACACTTTTTTTTATAATATTTTTTGTAAATTTTGGTTTATTAATAAGATTCATAAGAATATTCCTAATATATATAGAGAGGGGGGATTTTTTTAATACAAATATTATTTTTTACCAAAAGAATAAAAGAGTTACCAATATTTAGGTATATACCTAAAAATCAGGATGCATTTGTTGTAATAGTGATAGAGGATTGCATGACTCTTGCCAGTGAAAGTGAGGCAATTATCTAAAGGGGAAGGTTGTCCCCTTTGTGGTTAGTGCTCAACATGCCTCTACCTTAAATAATCCTCCTCCCATGGGAAGGTCACCCCCTTTAAGAATCTCTTGCACTTAGATAAACCCTCAAGGTCATCCTTTTACATTAAGAAGGTTTCCTCCATGTCAGTTTTGAAGTTGGATCTCTCCTCATTCAAGGAGGATGATAGATATTATGTTAGAAAAACAGGACCGCAGAGAAATAAAATAAAACAAATGCGGAAACAAAACAAAGAAGATACACAATACAAGAGAGACACAGATTTACGTGGTTCACCTAGTGTGGACTACGTCCACCAGAGAAATTGCCAGGTCCTTTCTTTATTATTATCCAGCAAAATGAAGGGATACAACCTACAGCAAAACCCACTGTAACTTCCTCTTCTTTCTCTCACAGTCTCCTCTCTCAGAATACAATACTCGCCAACATACACAGCCGCAATACATT
>SNQJ01S0013556.1:42680-61759 GCA_010110895.2 Picea sitchensis
ACAATACTCGCCAACATACATAGTTGCAATACATTTCCCTCATAAAAGAGGGTTGCCTTCTAGGGAAAAAAACCCTAACATAATCTCTATCGTTAGATCTATGACCTTATAATGAACGGTCTAGATTTACAATGAAATTACAATATACTTTTACAAGGAAATTTTTGCTTTGGGGGCTTCACCCCCGAACCCCCGCTGGGGGCCCGCTTGCCCCCAGACCCCCCAGTTGGGGGGATAGCCCCCTCAGACCCCGTAGAGGGGGTACCCCCCCTCTACACTCCCCCGCGTGGAAGAGTGTACATACTTATGGGGTGTAAATACTTCATGGGGTATAAACACCGCTGAAAGTAAAAGACCTCTAAATCAGGAAGATAACCAGGCTCCACAACCAACATATTACTCAATGCACATATTTATATGTTGATTCTATGGATTATGGATAAATAAAAAATACCTCCAAGATTGGATCACCAAATCTTATGGATCTTTCCTAAAGGATATAATCTATGATTGACCCATGTAACAATTTTTTTCATTATAGAATTTATAATTGTGGATATGACACTATGGTAGTTCATGCCAAAGGACCCTAGTTCATATATGATGTGGGACTCTTTATAAGGCCATGGAATCTTCTTTAATATATATACAAAATAATTCTCTTCATTTTTTATATCAATAAGATTCCACGCCGCCCCTCTTGAATATTGAAAAATAAATTCTCTTAGGGTTATTAAAAAATTCTTTGGTAACATATCCTTCATTGGCCTCCAAAAATGAGATCCTTTAGGGTCCTCTTCTACACATTATTACATATTACTATTATATATTACATATTATTATATGTAACATATATTAAATATTACATATATTACATATTACATATATACTATATGTAATATATAATATGTGTTACATATATTATTATATGTAACATATATTATATAACATGGTGGGTTATCTCGAGTGATTGAGTTCTGTGGTTATTACGAATGAGGTCTCTAGGTCAAATCCTCGACCAAATATAGTTTCTCTTGATGAGATTGTTGAGCCTCACCTGATGTCCCCACTGGGTTAGGCCTGCAATTAGGATGATGATTTACCTTGTTTACCATTCATGAAATGTGGGGAAGTACTCGGGGGTTTCTTATTCCATCGAAAAAAAGTAACATATTTTATATATTACATATATGATACATGTCATATATATATATATATATAACACAATTCCCATACTAAAATTAAAAACAACAATTTAGTGTTTATCCGCAATACCACTACGCATGAAACATAGGCCATCTTAAACCAGTGCGTGAGGAGGAGATACAACATTGTACTGAGGGTAAGGATATTATTAATGCATAAGAAACCAAGAGAAAGGCCGAGATAGTACCTGCGAGGGCAAGGAGCTAGAGACCTGCATAATATTTTCTTCAAACTGCAATTACAAGGAGATCATACAGGCCTAGAGAAATGAGATAGAATGGTGAGTACTCCTAAATTGAATCCAGTGGAAAATTTTCATTAATATTCATTATAATTTATTAAATATCACTTAGAGGAGAGTTTGAACGAAGACACGAGATTCTACTTGGATCTAGGGTTTCAACCCCATTGGTTATCATGCACACATTTTCACAATCGATGCCATGAAAACTCTCACAATCGATGCCATGGTGACTCTCAGAGTCTGAAATGCTAATCGTGTTTTGGTCATAATTTTGAATACATGCCATTTTGATTGGTTTTCATCAATTTGTTTTGCAACGTTTGAAGTATCTCTGCCCTAGACAATTCATCCGAACAATATGATCTTGAAAATAGGTCCAATGACCTCATCAAAGGAGAAAAACATCACCCTTTTTTTACAAATTTCGAAGGGATGGACTTACTGTGTAGGACTACATAGATTAAATTGTGTCTTAATGGTAGTATAACCCCTTTCTTTGAAAACATTGTGAGGTGTTCTTGCTCTAAATTTTCTTAAGTGATAAAATGATGTATTAGAAGATCCAATGATCCCTCCTAAACAACAAAATGTCACCTTGCTATTCACTATCCATAGGATTTTAATTCATTGTTTGAAATTGCAGAGAATATATTCATGTTTATGTATCGGTATGCACTCTATATTTGCAATGTTTTGAGGTTCTCTTGCTCTTCTCAAATAAAAAGAACAAGTCGATTCATGAAATATTCCAAAGATCGTATTAAGAGACAAAATGTTTCCCCTCTTTATCACTGTTCACAAGGTAGTTTCATTGTTTCAAAATTGCAGAATTGAAGTTTATGGTATATCATTCTTTCACATAGTTTATTGCTTTCAACATTTCATGGTCTAGATTTGGTGTATACAACAATTCAATTCTATTTTGGATCTCAAGGTTAATAATCAATGATATTGGGCACATGATCTGAATGATAAACATGTATAATAAGTGCACTTAACTTATGTCCTTGTTACAACATTAATATTTATGGTTTTTGGCACAATACTAACTATTTGAATGGTATACTACATCACTATTGGTACACCTTTACTTTATGTTCCATTTCACAATATGGATACAATCTTCTGCAACACTTGACATCTAGTTTTGACACTTAAAATATTAGAAAAGATACGGAAAATTACATACATGCTAGCACTTCCTACATCCATGAGAGTGCATAATGTATTTCATGTATCATTGTTAAATAAATACGTGTCTGACCCCAACCACATAATTGATTGGAATGTGATTAAGGTGGAGCATGAAGGGGATTTTTGGGTGGAACCAGTGCGCATCCTGGACTGGAAAGTCAAACTGATAAGGAAAAAATCCATAAGGTTGGTAAAGGCTCAATGGACCTTCTATGGCCTTGAAGATTCTACATGGGATAGTGAAGAAAACATGTAGTGAGGAATACCCACAAAGTTTTGACAATTTTGAAGGAAATATAATACAAGACTCCATTTTGAGAAGCAGAGTTCCAGAACCACATCTTAGGGTCCTAGCCAAGCTGTGCTAAGGGCCCTGGTAAAAGAGTGACACATTCCTTGGGTTGTCCCTGAAAAACAAATAGTGCATTCCTTGGGTTAGTGAGTTGAGAGGAACAATAGTTTATGGTTGTAACTATTGTTGGAGTTGTGAAATTGTAGAATTTTATTTTCTAATTATTGTGTTGTGAATTTTCATATATGTGTATAATGACATAGTGTGTGCCAAGGATGAAAAAAAATTGTAGGGGAGGGGGAATGTAACATCCCCTCTATAATCCCCAATTTAATTAATGATGTAGATATAATGTGTGGCTATGGCCAAAGTGATGTATATGAAAAATGTATTTCTAAATTTTAATAATAAAATGTGATGCCAGTTGCTAAGGGGATATGGAAAAAGATGGGGGATGAATTAATAAACAAGAGAGGGGAGGGTATAGGATAATTTCTAATAAGGGTCCAAAGGGGAATTACCCATGTATATAAATTCCACCCACATTCCTGAATTTTATTACCATTATGTATTAAAATCTATTTTTTGATTGAGTATACTCAAAGCCAATCATTGAATGCATGTAAGAGGGTGGGTGTGAGAAGTCACATCCCATAGTTATTAGGAGAATGGGGGTTGAGTACAATCAGCTTGGGGAAGTGTGTGAGTAAAAAAATGCAACCAAAGGAGAGGAAATTCATATGGGCAGTTACAATAGTTTTAGACAATCAATAATTTTGTATGAACAACAATTAGAGAGAAGAAAATAGAGCTTGGAGATGAAACATATATGGAGAGAGATTTCTAGAGCATGCTGGAGAATTTTGGAGATAAATAATGAAGAGCCAGGTTGTCAATCCTGAAGAGTGACTCTTGTGTGAGTTGCACTATAACAACACGTATTTGCTACTATCGTTTTTGGTAGTTTTCCTAGCAGTGAGTTCCCTTGAGTTCCTAGTAGAGAGATTCATGGTTACCTATGCTAGAGATACCTTGATAAATGAATGGTATTCCCAATGGAATGAGATCAATGAAGGGTTACATTCCTTGGGATGGATTGTTCAAGAGGAAGAGATATGGCGGAAAATCAAGATAGTCGTAGGAGAATACAATGAGTTTTGGGTTTTTTGAGTTGTGAGTGGACAGTGAGAGACCATCCTCTTTTGTGGATTTATATCCCCAACTTGGGGGTGACTTAATATTGATAGTTGGAAGAAAAATTATATGGTTGGATGGAATGTCCATCCCAAGTAGCTGGTTGCACAACTATTTTGAAGATAAGTGTTTTATCTTGTTGTTGTGTTATTTTATGAGTTAAATTGTTGTGCATTAACTCTATGTATGAGATTGATTTATATGTTGTTATAATAGATTATTAGTTTCATTCATGCTTGTTTAAAATGTTGTAGATGAATTTACTAAATAATAATAGACAATCATTAAGTTTGGTTGTAATTCATGGCTGGAAGCTACATGAATTTAATTAGATAGCATAATTTTAATTTATGAGTTTTCCCGCACATAATGGTCCTCTATTGGGGTGGGGAACATTAAAGCTTGAGTAATTTCCTCATGCTAAGCTTCCTTTCTCCTTTTATTTATTATTTTCACAATGGTCTTTGTCTTATCATAAAATGTGTAATTATCCAATGATAGAACAATGTCTTGGATTGGTTCAAGACTACCAAGGTCAAGAGAAATTGGAACCATTTTTCTTGGAATGGAAGTTATAGGAGTAGTATCAATGGAAGAAATAGTAGGAACAAAAACCAAGTGTACATTTTCAGTACCTGTGATGGTACTGATCTCTACATTTTCCTCAGTGGTTTTTTCAGGAGTATGTGTTGCTATTTGGTTCTGCTGCTCTCTTCCTATTTCAATACTTTGTTGATCTGGTTTGTTACCTATGTGTCAAATGTAGAGACATTGTGGTCATGATATTTTTCATATTTGGATTGCTCATCCTCCTCTTCATCAACTCTATTTATTCAATACCTTGTTTCTCATTATTTTCCTTTAAGAAGGCATTTTTCCTCTTGAACTACCAATCAATGAATTCTTCTATTTTGGAGATATCTCTTATTTGATTAATTCGATGAATCAACTCATGATAATTTTTAGCTCTCTAAAAAAAAATTCAAAAGGATAATCTCCATGCATATATTCCTTGACATTTTTTACTATATTGCAATGTTTTCTGACAATTTCTCCTGGGTTATGTTTCTTGAAATTCCCATGAGCTAGCCAAATTTTGTAAATTTTCTCCACCTCTTTCTAAGCATGATTTGCATTTAATAAAGAAAATATGCCTAATGAAATTGGGAATGAAGTCCATTGTCTTTTTTGGATTCTTGATAAAAAGGAAATGATTCCAACACCAACTTTCTGGTAAGAAATCTCTCTAAGAGCCAATTTGTTTGGGCCATATCTAGGTAGAATATGGGGATCGCCTTCACACCCATATATTATTATGTATGAGAATTCATCATCCACAAACCAGTCACTGGTATCCTTAATAATGTCCATGGTCTCCTGAGTGAAGCTATGGGTTGGTTTATTTTTCAAAGTAAGGTACAGGGGAACCATGAAATAATTGCATATATCGTAGAATAAATTTTTACTATTAACTTCCCACATTTTAGACTAGTATATGTGGATTTCCTCTTCAGAAGTAGATCAATTATAGGTTAGTAGAGGAAAATGTGTGACTGCACAAACATCATCAATAACTAGACATAAAAAATCATGGGCAATACTCTGGATTTGCTTCATGATATTTTTGAACCTCTTGCTTAATATTAGTAGAGATGATGTGATCCCAATTAAATACTTATTCTTTGATAAATTGGTGAATAACATGAACCCAACTCAATTTAAACTTAGAAGCATCCTCCTCACCATAAAGGTGACATAACATAATGGATATCATCTTGGAGGGTTTCTTCAACCGTGGAACATGGTATATCCTATCCCCTATAACTTTGAAATAATTTGGATCATACCACCATTCCCTAGTTATATCAACCATTTGGATTTCTTCCCCCTCAACTTCCTTTTGAATCAATTTATAAATAAAATTGTCATCTAGACAAACTATGGGTGCACCTAGTTTATACATGTTGGAAAGGTCATATGGTCTAAAAGACCCAACAATTTGACGAGAGTGATTGGCATTTTCACATGTAGAAACATTAGTATAAGAGATTATCCACCATACCATATCATAATAAGGAAGCACCATTGGTATGGGAACAACCTTATGAAGATAGAACTTCCTGATGTCAACCAGGACGTCAACATCAGATTCATATTCATATGTGAAATCACCATTCTTGATGAATTTGTATATCTGGCTCCACTCCAAGCTATCAGTTTCTCCTATCTTAAAAGACGTGTTTGAGAAAAAAGTTGAATTGGGGTTTCTCTTGATTTCTTCTTCTTTGACCTTATGCTACTTCGCCTTCCCTTTTCTAGTCATCTTGTTGTTGATAATTCTTGCAAACAGACAACTCAAGGTAATATTTAAAAATAAAATAAAATAATCTAATTTTAATTAGCAAATGCACACAAGAAAACTAACAAGGAGAGGAAAACCAGTAAGAGTTCTTTGATTTTAAACTCTTGAACAAATGCGGCCAATGTTAATGATCAAACCCTAAAAGGAATTGTATGAAATGCCAGCAGCGCTGAAGATAATATTAACGTGTGAATTTTGGTTGTTTAATAAACCTTTAATCTTAACCCAATGTTCAATTAATTAATTTAATTCCCATAATCCACAGTGTCAGAGCCATTACATGCATGAAAAGATAGTTAGGCTTATTCAAATTTGTGAGGAAACGTTCTTCATCGAGTACCGGGTCATCGAGATATCTTAAGACTTAAAATTTAAACAAAGAACGAAGCCCAAGCTAGTATATTTATCAAGACTATTTTGCATTACCGCACCTTATCTAATTATTATTCTTTTAACCGGGGCACTAGCCACCGAGTTTTTATTTAAAAACAGATAACACACAAAAATAAAAAACCCTAATCTGGTATAACCGGGTTACCACTCCATCGAGAGATTATTACAAGATTTTTAGGAAAAAACAAAATCCAATCCGATCCAACTGGGCCACCAGGGCATCGAGGATTTGTTAAGAAATTCAGGACAAATATAAAACTCGATCCAGTATAATGGGCCCACTGGGGATTGAAATTTATTAAAAGAGTTTAAACAAAACATAAAACCTGATATAGTACCACTGGGGCATCAGACCACCGAGCCACCGGGGATTGCAACTTATTAAAATATTTTAAACAAAAAATAAAACCTGATCTAGTGCCACCGGTAGAATGGGCCACCGAGGATCGAGTGACCATCATAAACAATAAGGTAGTTTGAAATTCGATCTGGTATAACTGGGACAAGCCACCAAGAACACTAGGAAATTTATCAAAAGTTTAAAACAAACAACTTATCCCATTCCAATGACACCGACCCATCGAAACCTCGACCCACCGAGACACCGAGGCATCAAAAATAGGGACTAAGGTTTTATTACCTAGTTATTTTGTTTCAAAATATTATTTGGTAAGATTTTATTAGACTACACATAATAAAAATCTATCAAAAGGGAAATAATCAAGAAATGAAAAATTGAAATAAACGAAAAACGTAAAATTAAAAGGGACCCATTGTTATTTATTTTTAGATTTTTTGATTAATAATAATGGGGGGTTGTTGAGGCTCAACAAATGATAACACATTGGGCGAAGAAATTATCTATATCTAGAATTACTTAAAAGTTTTATTCCCGTTACATGTTAAAAGTAAGCTCAATGTCTGACTGTAAATACATATCTCTTAATTATGGATACCACCATATGTTCAAGAATTTTTTAAAAGATAATTTCATTAAATATAGACATAAGATAACTGAAAAATTACATATTCAAGCAGATTTCTGAGGTTAATTTTCCTTAGCTTTCAGCCCATAAATAATTAGTATAATTTGTGACCTCATGATTTCACCATGGGTGAGTAAACATTTTCCTACATGTTTTATGTTGATGAAAATGAAAGGATTTCCTTATAACAACATTTTTGAATTTTGCTAGGCTAATGAAAGATAGGATATATTATTACCCTATGTTTATATCATTTACAAAAATATCAATTAGTCCTCAAAGGATATGTACTCAAGCCTAATGTTGTTTTATGTATTTGGTGTTTTATCAAAGAAAAACAAAAAAATTCTTGTAACATAAATTTATATTAGATTTAAGAAATAATTAGAAGACAAACCTGGAAAAATATTACACATCAAGTCCAAAAGTGAGATAAAAAACCATCAATGATTTTTATTAATTCAATTTTGAATTACAACCAAAAACTTTCTCTTCATACCCCTCTGTGGGTAAGGACCAAAGTAAGACTTTGAAGTCAAAGGTGGAATGTTACATCACACAAAGCCTACTGGTTTCTTCTAAGTAAATACCAAGAATAATAAAATTAGATCAACAAGCCACAAATGTACCAATGTCTTGACTCTACAAAACAATTCTAATAAGCATTGAAAACTAATTCAGAGTTTATGCCTCTCTATTTTCTCATTCTTTGTCCTTCCATCAAGTTCTTCTTTTATTTCTCAAAGGTAGTTTTGATTAGTTAAACTACCTTTATTTTGATATTTAACTAACTTTTAGTTAAGTGGGACCAATAATAAGTAATTATAATAAGGGTTTTTAAATAAATAATAACTAATAGGTGGGGACCCCTAAATAACTTTATTGTTTAATTTTCAAAATATCCCCCTGTACCTCAATAATTGCAATATGCATACCATCCATAATATAATTTAATATTTGACAGCCCCAAAAAATTGAAATGCCATAAATACACTTGTAACTCCAAAAATGATCTGAAATATATCAAAACATTGTCTGTTGTCCCAAAAATAAAAGTGCAAGTATGTCATCAATAAAATACCAAATAAAGTCATCATAAAATAAAACTAAAAATCATATTTTTTGTGTGAGGTTGTCCTCCTTTGTCCATTGTCTTGAGATGAAGCCACCTTGTGTGTCTGTAAATTTTCCTTGGAAGGATTCTTATCTTTATTTGATGATGCTTCAGGGTGCATATCACAAAAAGTGACATTATTAGGCTCATGATTTTGGGGAATCAAATTTGAGGTAATATAATGAGAATATGAATTAGAACTAAGTGATATGGCAACTTTCTTCCCTTTGCTAGGTTCCAGTTCCTAAGCTAAAAATTTGTTTTTTTTTGGGTTGTTGGGAAGACAGTGCATGTGAAACCATGGAAACAACATGTTGAAGTGGCTTCTTAGGAGGAGGTGGAGGTAGTGGAAAATATACAAGAGGCCATTCATGGTGATGAGGTTGACGGTCATGAATTATTTCATTCCAGCCATGATTGACTAGAATTTCAAGCTGCAAACATACATGTGGATGCATAAGAATGTTGGTTATACTGGAATGAGGTTGTAATGGAGGTATGAAAGGTGGTGGAAGAGTATTAAAATATCCTTGGATTGCGAGATTAAGAAGACTAGTTTGTAGGAGTTGATTAAACTCCTATGATTCTACATCAAAACGTAAAGATAATCTAAGTCTCTTATTTTTGCCTCTCTTCCATCCATCTTGTTTCCCTCTGTTTCAATTTCCTTTGTTATATCTGTTGCTACCCCGACTGGAAACACTCATCTATTAACATAGACATTAGATTAGAGTATACATACAACAACAAGTAAAACACAAAATACAATTTTTCATTTAACATAATTTTCAGAATTGGCTTTGACTTGATCAACAATCAAGCATGCAATCAACCATAGGTGAATGAGAAGACTAAATTAAAATCAAACTATTTTCTCTGTTTTGAAACATCTCTAGATCTCATAGCTCTTACAATTGATAATTATTTAAGAACATGGGGATTTTAATGAAATTGGGAGTATGAAGGGTTTTGTAATGGTGGGAATGTGAAAGAAAATGATAAGGAAATAATGATACGTGTTAAAAAACAAAACATATCAGTCATCAATCTTCAACCAATATCTCAATATTTATGCCCAATTCCGATCAATAATCATATCATATATCCCATTCCAAGTATCATTGACTGCTAGCATATCCATCATCCATGCTTTTAAAAAAATAAACCTTTGAATTTTATTATGTATCAAGGGGAAAAAAAACATATAAATTTAAAATGAAACGTGATATTAGGAATTTAGGAATAATTTATGTAAAGTTCAAGTATGGAAGGGATTGGACTTGAAAACAAATAAGAAATCAACCATTTTAAAAAATTACGAACTTGTTCCAATATTCATTATTTCTTGTCATTGTAGACTTGTTCTTGGATGTTTAATATATAATTCTATAACAAAGATCATACTTCAATATTAAATTATGAAAGAACAATCATTTGACAATGTATCATTTTCCAAATATGTCCTCAACCATAAATGCAACAATAAAAAAAATACCCTTTATGTCAAATTGTTTAGGCCAAACTCATAACAAAATTCTTTTGAAAATAATTTTTATTTCATACAACATGAGGAGAAGAGGTGAAGTTTGAATGATATATGTTTCTAGGAATTCAAAAATGTTGTGTGGAAAATGAAATCATGAGTGATTTGGTCCTGTGCATAAGATAGAAAACATATCTTATTCCTTTATGACATGTAATCTTGACCTTCTCATTTCAATTCAAACTTAAAATCAACATGCCCAAAAACCAATAACCAAACTATGTTTAAAACTTCAATTACTTATTCCAAACAAATTTTGCATCAAACATATAACGTACTGTTCACCACAATAATTTATTTCATGAACAATTGGTTCTAATATTTGGAAAACCAAAACCAATGTAGTATAATCAACCAGGCTATTTTGTATTAGGGTTTTATTCTTTCAACAATCCCTGTAAAATAATAACACACAGGTCAAACACTATATTCATTTTAACAACATCTCTTAATATAACCTGGTGCACTAGCTCTATAATCTCTATGAATATAACTCATGTTTGGTTTATCAAATATATTAAATAAATGACCATAAAAACCCATCACATATATATTGAAAAAATCAACGAGGATTTGAAAATGAGTAACGATATCCTCAATATAACCTTGTTGGCATGTTCATGCAAACATCAAATCATATTTTCAGGTTTCTATATCATGCGAGAAGTATCAACACTAGCTTTGCATTCAAAGTTTTCTATATAAAAGAGTGTAGAGGTATCGGGCCAGATGAGTATACAAAACCCCCATTATCTTAGGCTTGATATGTAACATTTTCTATGCCATGCACATGACTTTTAAAACTAAGGGTTCAACAATACAATGAGATAAGCCATTAACTCTTCAACTTCAAAGTCAGAAGCCTGCAATAGGTTTTATTACCCAAACACAGTATACGATAGGATAACACCTAAACATTTCTTTGTAATGTCACTACTTAAGCATGCCAAATAAAGCGATGAGTACCAAAATGTAGAATAGTATTTGAAGGATATGGGTTCAAAACCCATATAGAAGGAATGCAAACATGAATGTAAAATAAACAACCTTAAAAACTTTTTTTGCTGAAGACCACAATCATTGACGAGTGGAAAGGTGGCCCAAAGTTTCAAGTGGATTTATTTTAAAATGGCGATAGTATTGTAAGAAAACCAAATTGGAGTTAAATATACAAAGCTCACACAATATGAACTGGGGTATTGGGTTTTGAAACAAGGGTTTGCACAAGAACCATTTTTAGAATAAAAAATAGCAAGGAAACAAGGACTATTTTCTTCAAGCGTATCCCAAATTCAATTTGAAAGGAAGAACAAGAGAAGCACGCTTAGATAACCAATCAAATAGATTCATTTCAAAAGTTATTACTGCAAAAAGAATCTGCATTCGATGGATACCAAGCTAGAATATTATACCTTTTCCAATGCTTCCAATTCTTTTGATAAAGCAGTGCTATAGTTACCAGAACGCTAAATACAATATCGTTTACTAGAATGGTGCTATGAATGAAATTGAAAAATGAATAATGAGCAAAGTGGAGCGTAAATTCCTCCACCCTAGCACATTGAATAAATGGCGACGTTGCTTCATCCAAAATCAACACCACAACACTCCTTTACTCCACATATGGTTCCACTTTATACCATCAACAAATCACAAACCATAAAATTTTCCAAGTATGCAAGAAATCACATGCCATATAACCAGGTAGATAGCCACATTAGTTGTCAACACGAATGACGACCCAAAGCTTCACATTGAGAATTTTCATTTAAACCTCTATTAAACCCACATTCAAAAAGAATCGACGATGTAATGAATACATATTTCTCGGCCTGAGTGTGAAATACAAATCTTTACGTTAGCCAACAATATATAACATCAACATTAAGTTAATATATTATACCATATGTAATATGCATCGAGAACTTCAAACTTTTTAATTGCAACATGCAACCTTGTATAGACATGATACATCCTTGTAATATATGTTTGTGATATGAATTCCATGCTATTCAAGTTTTCACCAAATGTTTTTTTGCATGTAAACTATATCACACCATGATATATGTATAAAAATTAATTTGGAAGCCCTATTAGATCATACCATGTAGTTTATCACTCAACCATCGTAACGTGTATTTGTTGAGATGATGTGTTCTTTTAACAAAAGATTTAGACAAACCTTTTATGACCTATTATCTCCACAATAAGTTTCAAAAATATAATCATAATAACATCTTTTGAGTATAATGTATGCAACATAGGAGACCTTTTGAGTATTTATAGGAACAACCTTTTTCTTTTCCTCTTGTAACCAAATCATATATGGAACTCATAATCAAACTGAAATAAGAAAATTTTATCATTGTATAATGTAAATGAACCCATTATGTACTTTTACATAGATTAGTAATGCTTCAATCCGGGGGGTTGAGGTACCTGGAAATAAACATCCTTTCTTTCTCTCTAGGGGGTCCCACCTAATAGTTATATATTTATATCATAGATACTAAAACGTTCTAAGTGTGCCTTGCAACTATTTGCAGGCTATGGTGTTGTTGACGATTTCATGAATCAACATATGGCGACTCCACAGGGTAGCTAATTTTCAATTGGCTAGAACATTTGAATATCTGGTTTTGCTGGAATTATACTTTGTTGATATAAATTGTCAATTTTTTTTGATATACTCTTGCAAGAAAACTGTATGGAAGGAAAAAAGGGAAAGCAGAAAAAGGGACAACTTTGATCATCAATCTTCAACAAGGAGTTTGTAGATATAAACAACTACTACATAAGTAGTGATGCAGACCCAAAATAAAATTATTTGCTTCTACTGTTTATAGTTTTTTCAAAACAAATCAGTGAAAGTTTGTAGACAATATGACCAAAAGTGACTTGACTGATCCAACATGACTCAATAATCAAGAAACATGAAACATAAAAAAAAAACTGAGATAAAATCAAAAGAAAAATAAAACTGTACAAATAGAAAAAGGATAATTGAAAAATAAATATATACAAAAAACATTAGAGAATTAACTCATCAATTACTCTGGTTTGACATAATGCTTTAAATGTGAACCATTCGTAGTATATGAAAATAATCGCTCGTCCATATCTTTTAATAAGTAAGTTTGTTTACCGAGTACAAAAGTGATATTATAGGGACCCAACCAAAGTTTTTGGAATTTGGAGTGATTTCCTTTATCAGCGTGTGCAAAATACGATAGTAGCACTTTCTCATCAGCTTCAAAAACAATTGATTTAGCCTTTTTATCGAAATATTTCTTGACAAATTGTTGCCTCTCTCTTAGTTTTTTCAAAGAATGATTTCTTTGTTCTTCTAAGGATAACAAGGAATTTATTCTCTGAGAAATACATGTCGTATTCAATTCTTCACCCTGTAATGCTAATCTAAGAGAACTAAGTTTAAGTTCAATATGCATAATGGCTTCTTGGCCATATAAAAGTTGGAATGGAGTATGACCAGTGCTAGATTTAGTGGTGGTTTGATCTTCCCAAAGTGCATACGTGGGTAGTGTGTTCCACTAACGATGTTTATCATCTATAATATTCCTTAAAAAATTGACCACATGTTTATTTGTGGACTCATCCTACCCATTTCCTTATGAATAATAGGTAAAATAAGCAAAATGTTTCACTCCAAATTTACTAAGAAATTGAGTAAATTTTGCGGAAATGAAAACTGCTCCATTATTTGAAATAATTTCAATAAGAATACCAAAATGATAAAATATGTTAGATTCCAAAAATGAATGACTTGTTCATCTTGTGCATGCTTGAGTGGTACAACTTCAATCCAATTAGTAAAGTAATCTATCATTTTATATGCCCAACAAAATATGGAGGATTGATAGGACCAATGAAATCTAAACCACATTTTGAAAATGGAAAATCAAAGAGAATAGGTTGTAAGGGCATGGAAAAGAATTGTTCCTTTCCAACAAAATTTTGGCATTTATCACAAACTCTTGTAAATTTAAAACAATCTTTGAAAACGAAAGGCCAATAATATCCTTTTTCTCAAAATTATAAAAGTAGTGGATTTTGCTGCAAAGTGACCACCAATATGGATATTTGAATATGTTGATCCATATATTTGTTTTAAAATTTTCTAAGCTATTGTATCATCAATCCAATGTAACAACATTCCATCAGCAGATATGTGAAATAAATAACTTCTTAAGATCATATATTTAGAGGCTTTTGTTGGACAGTTGGTTTTCATTGATGTCAACCCTTGGAGAAGTCCAGAAGACTCAGAGATGTGATCGAGTCAACCCTTGGAGAAGTTTGAAATCCCAAAGATGTGGACGAGATTGTTGGACAATTGGTTGTCATTGTTATGGTCGATATTGTCAATAAGTTGATTGATGCATCCCTAGAATAAGTCCAAGAGATGGGTGTAATTGAAGAAGTCTACAAGAAGTGCCAAAGGTGTGGTTGTGGAACCCAAAGTTGTTTGAGAAATTTAAATTTGAACGAAAATGTAAATGTAGGTAACATACTCATGGATGGATATTTCTCATCATGTTGTTTCCAATGGTAGGTGGTACACCATGTGGTTCCTCATGGTTGAGGAGTTATGGCCTCATGAAGTTGGAATCCCTAAAGAATGGTTAAGAAGCCCTAAATAGTTACACAATCATTAATTAAGGGAAAAGTGGTTGTAACAAGAAAGTACAGGTTGACCCTAAATTAAGAAAAAGGGTAAAACAATTATGACCCTAAAATGAGGAAAAAGGGTAAAACAATTTGGTACATGGTTTAGATGCATATCTTGATGAGGTTATGGTACATGCTTGGTGATGTTAGTACATGGTGAGACACATATTGGTGATGTTATGGTTCATGGTTTAATGCATGGTTTGGCACATGGTTGAAGAACATATCTTGATGATGRTATGGTGCATTGTTAGATGCACTTGTTGGTGATCTTGGTACATGCTTTGGTACTTTGTTGAGACACTTCATTGTTGATATCTTATGGTACATGGTATATGGGATGATTGAGACATATCATGAGTGATATGGTATATGGTTGAGGAACATCTCATGGTACATGATTTATGGTACATGTTGGTACATGGTTGATGGTATGGTACATGTTTGATGCATGATATGGTACATGGTTGATGGCATGGTACATGTTTGATGCATGATATGGTACATGGTTGATACATGGTATGGTACAATGTTTGGTGCATGATTGATGCACGATTTGGTACATGGTATAGGTATTGATATACATGGTTGATACACGGTATGGTACAATTTTGGCACATTGTATGGTACAGGTTCGGTACATGGTTGAGATACATATCTTGTGATGATATGTTTGTGATCTTGGTACATTCTTGTTAGAGGCATGTTTTGGTGATGTTTGAGAATCTGGTTGAGAGGTGTTCTTGGTGATCAAGGATCTATTTTTGTATCAGTGACAGTGACAGGTTGGTGATAGTGATAGGTTGGATACAGTGACATGTTGTCAGGTTACAGGTTGATGTGACAATGGAAGTGACAGTGACAGTGGCAGTGATTGTAGTAGTGACATTTTGGTCTACACTCATATTTCATGGTAGCAGGATGGGGAAAGGAAAGGGGGTTGTAGCCTCCTTCCGGTTAGCACCAGAGAACATAGAGAGTTGGAGCTTCCTTTTGGTTGGAGCCTTAGAATCAAGGGGTTGTATCCTCCTTCTGGTTGGAGAAAAATAATTTAGGAAGTTGTAGCTTCCTTCAGAATGGGGCCTGTAAATAGGGGGTTGTAGCCTCCTTCCAGCTGTAGCTGTAGAATTGGTATGTTGGTGCTTCCAATGAAAGTATTCTTGAAAATATATAAGAAATCATTTCATAGTGTACTATGTATTTGATGTGATGTTTTTGATTTGATGTTGCTTATGATTATATGCTCATGATATATTGAATGAAATAATAGATGATACATTGATGATAAACTACAACATACTTTTTATAAATTTGAAGAATATATATTATGGTTAAAAGTGGTAAAATTTCTCATACTAATTCACACCCCCCTCTCAGTATTCCAACAATTGGTATCATAGTAGGTTCCTTCAAGGGAAAAATTTAACCACTGGAAGGTAGATCATGGAGTATGCTGAGATTGGAGTACCACAATTTGATGGTAATAATGGACAGAGATATGGAATGTGTAGCATAAGGATGAAAGTATTATTACATGCACAGGGATATGATGTTTGGAAATAAGTTATTACAGGATAGATCGATTCAAATAAACCAAATATTACAACCAATAAGGAATTGAAGAGAAATAATAAAATTAAAATGGATTTAATCATGGAAGGATTATTTGATTTAGTAAAAGAGAAAGTGGGAAATTGTTCATCAAACAAAGAACTTTGTGTTGTAGGTGAATCCCCTTGCAGACAAGTGGATTCCCTCTTGGTCTCTAGACTCCTAAGTTCAAGATAGAAAAGTTCTTAACATGGTCACTGACTTCCTTTTAGATCTAAGCAAGCTAATAAATGAAAGAGAAGGAGAAAGATATGTACCTTATTAGCGACATTTTTCCTTTCAAAGTCCTGGCTGAGCTTCGATCCTGAGCTCCCTGATGGATCCTGTAGGACAAACAAAGATACAATGGACTTCCTACTCTACTGAGATTATCTCAATCATATATCCATCTATTGCAGACAAACCCATATGGAACAAGCACAAGTTTGAAAGAAACGGGCCAAGCATTGATTATATTAATGAGAACAAGTAAAAGTACTTACAATCATTTGAATGAAGGTGCAATAGCTTCTTCCATTTCTCCTTGTCCAACCCCTTTGCTCAAGTAATATCCACTGATTTCTTTGATGGCATCTCACTCATGAGATCATAAGTTCGATGTAATTCCCAATCTCTATTGTCAATACCTTCTTATGAGATCATAAGTTAGGTATAATTATCAATCTTCCTTGTACCTTTCACCATGAGAAGGCCTCCTTATATAACCTTGGAGAGGTCCAACCACTTGAGAGATCTTTGGGATGAGTTGAGGATTCCTCTCCTTCAATTGAGGATATCCCCTAAGATAATGCCTTGACCATCTATTTGAATCCAACTACCTTCAGGAATTGAGGGATTCTTCCCTTATTTTCCTCAACAAACCCAGAATTTGCTAAAAAAAGGGTAGCACTCCCCCAAAAGGGTGCAAAGGGCACTCAAACACTCCCCCAAAGAGGCTCAAGGAGTGCCATCACTCCCTGACAGTGGGTAGGGGAGCGCTCCTCTCCAAAAACCATTTTTTTGTGGTTTTTTCAATGGCAAAAGGTTTGTACTCCCTGTCAAGTGACTTCTCTTCTTCAAGACTAGTCTTTGGGGTGTCTAAAGTGTCTTTGTGATGTCGTTAGAGGCATGCCATAGGTAAGATGGCAGTATGATGTTTTTGACACTTTCAACACTTGTAGTCAATATGTGACACTTGCGGACAAGATGCGACACTTACAACACTTGTAATGACGACACTTGTGACACTATAAAAGTGAGTAATTTTGAGGTGTAACAGATTGCCCCCCAAAGTATGAAGTTAGAAGATGATGATGAATGAAGTACTTTGTATACTTTTTCGAGCAAGGGTATGGATGCATAGAAACTAGAAAAATCTTCACACAACCATCAAACAAATATTATGACATGTTTCAAAAACCAAAGGAAGACATAACATGTTTTAATATTCTTGACCTCATCAACACTCCCAGTACTATTAACAGTAGCTGGTTGTTGGGATTCAACATCTGATGTTGTTGGAGATTTGGTATTTTTCGGGTTCTTCTTCTTCTTCTCTTTCCGTTTCTTCTTCTTCTGATCAACCTGGCTACTTGCTTTAAAACTTTCACTAGACAAAGAAGGAGACTTAATGGGTGAAGAAGGTGAAAATTCAACATGAGGTTGATGTGTGGGTGGTGTACTGACATATAAATTATTAGGTGTAGTTGAAACATTGGGAGGATTCAAGATCACCAGAGTGGGGAACAACCAAACCGATAATCCGATGGTGAGTCCCAGAAGACTCAGTGTGGAAATGTATGAAGGACCAAAGTTTCCAAATGAAGGAAAGGTATAAGGTTCCCTAGGAGAAGGGGTTCCTCCATTGCTACAAATAGGATTTGATGCCATTAACACTGACTCGACCTAAGGTCCATTAAGTAACACAACCAACACACACTATGAATCTGAGAAGCAAACAATAAAAAAAAACCTTCCCACAATGAAACCACTAGTCGGTGATGAAATCCAACGTCGCGAGATCAAAATAGGAAGAGGCTGGGGTAGAGCGGGTGGATCAGTTACGTTGGTGACCTACTTAATGGACTTATGCCTTGGTGCAAGCTTCCACGTAGGAAGTTTGGATTTACCCTCCAAGGAGCCCGAGTGAGTTTGACCAACGTCTGTTCCAGGTACAGTGAGACTTCCCTTCACCGTCACCTTCTGTGAGACCCTAAAGATTATGGCTACTAAGTTCACCAATTCGTAGTCATCCCCTGGGTGGGTACAATTG
>SNQJ01S0013556.1:65883-80294 GCA_010110895.2 Picea sitchensis
GCCCCCCATCGAGGTGACAGTGGGTGGGGAAGCTCCTGTTACGCCGGTTTCAAAGCCCTTGGCCCTTTCCTACAAACCGTGCGATAACAGGACCAATGAAATCTAAACCACATTTTGAAAATGGAAAATCAAAGAGAATAGGTTGTAAGGGCATGGAAAAGAATTGTTCCTTTCGAATTTTTTTTTGGCATTTATCACAAACTCTTGTAAATTTAAAACAATCTTTGAAAATGAAAGGCCAATAATATCCTTTTTCTCAAAATTATAAAAGCAGTGGATTTTGCTGCAAAGTGACCACCAATATGGATATTCGAATATGTTGATCCATATATTTGTTTTAAAATTTTCTAAGCTATTGTATCATCAATCCAATGTAACAACATTCCATCAACAAATATGTGAAATAAATAACTTCTTAAGATCATATATTTAGAGGCTTCTGTTGGACATTTGGTTTTCATTGATGTCAACCCTTGGAGAAGTCCGGAAGACTCAGAGATGTGATCGAGTCAACCCTTGGAGAAGTTTGAAATCCCAAAGATGTGGACGAGATTGTTGGACAATTGGTTGTCATTTTTATGGTCGATATTGTCAATAAGTTGATTGATGCATCCCTAGAATAAGTCCAAGAAATGGGTGTAATTGAAGAAGTCTACAAGAAGCGCCAAAGGTGTGGTTGTGGAACCCAAAGTTGTTTGAGGAATTTAAATTTGAAGGACAATGTAAATGTAGGTAACATACTCATGGATGGATATTTCTCATCATAATGTTTCCAATGGTAGGTGGTACACCATGTGGTTCCTCATGGTTGAGGAGTTATGGCCTCATGAAGTTGGAATCCCTAAAGAATGGTTAAGAAGCCCTAAATAGTTACACAGTCATTAATTAAGGGAAAAGTGGTTGTAACAAGAAAGTACAGGTTGACCCTAAATTAAGAAAAAGGGTAAAACAATTATGACCCTAAAATGAGGAAAAAGGGTAAAACAATTTGGTACATGGTTTAGATGCATATCTTGATGAGGTTATGGTACATGCTTGGTGATGTTAGTACATGGTGAGACACATATTGGTGATGTTATGGTTCATGGTTTAATGCATGGTTTGGCACATGGTTGAAGAACATATCTTGATGATGATATGGTGCATTGTTAGATGCACTTGTTGGTGATCTTGGTACATGCTTTGGTACTTTGTTGAGACACTTCATTGTTGATATCTTATGGTACATGGTATATGGGATGATTGAGACATATCATGAGTGATATGGTATATGGTTGAGGAACATATCATGGTACATGATTTATGGTGCATGTTGGTACATGGTTGATGGTATGGTACAGGTTTGATGCATGATATGGTACATGGTTGATGGCATGGTACATGTTTGATGCATGATATGGTACATGGTTGATACATGGTATGGTACAATGTTTGGTGCATGATTGATGCACGGTTTGGTACATGGTATATGTATTGATATACATGGTTGATACACGGTATGGTACAATTTTGGCACATTGTATGGTACAGGTTCGATACATGGTTGAGATACATATCTTGTGATGATATGTTTGTGATCTTGGTACATTCTTGGTAGAGGCATGTTTTGGTGATGTTTGAGCATCTGGTTGAGAGATGTTCTTGGTGATCAAGGATCTGTTTTTGTATCAATGACAGTGATAGGTTGGTGATAGTGATAGGTTGGATATAGTGACATGTTGTCAGGTTACAGGTTGATGTGACAATGGAAGTGACAGTGACAGTGGCAGTGATTTTAGTAGTGACATTTTGGTCTACACTCATATTTCATGGTAGAAGGATGATGAAAGGAAAGGGGGTTGTAGCCTCCTTCCGGTTAGCACCAGAGAACATAGAGAGTTGGAGCTTCCTTTTGGTTGGAGCCTTAGAATCAAGGGGTTGTATCCTCCTTCTGGTTGGAGAAAAATAATTCAGGAAGTTGTAGCTTCCTTCAGAATGGGGCCTGTAAATAGGGGGTTGTAGCCTCCTTCCAGCTGTAGATGTAGAATTGGTAATTTGGTGCTTCCAATGAAAGTATTCTTGAATATATATAAGAAATCATTTCACGGTGTACTGTGTATTTGATGTGATGTTGTTGATTTGATGTTGCTTATGATTATATGCTCATGATATATTGAATGAAATAATAGATGATACATTGATGATAAACTACAACATACTTTTGATAAATTTGAAGAATATATATTATGGTTAAAAGTGGTAAAATTTCTCATACTAATTCACACCCCCCTCTCAGTATTACAACAATTGGTATCATAGTAGGTTCCTTCAAGGGAAAAATTTAACCACTGGAAGGTAGATCATGGAGTATGCAGAGATTGGAGTACCACAGTTTGATGGTAATAATGGACAGAGATATGAAATGTGTAGCATAAGGATGAAATTATTATTACATGCACAGGGATATGATGTTTGGAAATAATTTATTACAGGATAGATCAATTCAAATAAACCAAAGATTACAACCAATAAGGAATTGAAGAGAAATAATAAAATAAAAATGGATTTAATCATGGAAGGATTACTTGATTTAGTAAAAGAGAAAGTGGGAAATTGTTCATCAACCAAAGAACTTTGTGTTGTAGGTGAATCCCCTTGCGGACAAGTGGATTCCCTCTTGGTATCTAGAATCCTAAGTCCAAGATAGAAAAGTGCTTAACATGGTCACTGACTTCCTTTTAGATCTAAGCAAGATAATAAATGAAAGAGAAGGAGAAATATATGTACCTTATTATCGACATTTTTCCTTGCAAAGTCCTGGCTGAGCTTCGATCCTGAGCTCCATGATGGATCCTGTAGGAAAAAAAAAGATACAATGGACTTCCTACTCTATTGAGATTAGCTCAATCATAGATCCATCTACTACAGACAAACCCATATGGAACAAGCACAAGTTTGAAAGAAACAGGCCAAGCATTGATTATATTAATGAGAACAAGTAAAAGTACTTACAATCATTTGAATGAAGGTGCAACAACTTCTTCCAATTCTCCTTGTCCAACCCCTTTGCTCAAGTAATATCCACTGATTTATTTGATGGAATCTCACTCATGAGATCATAAGTTTGATGTAATTCCCAATATCTATTGTCAATACCTTCTTATGAGATCATAAGTTAGGTATAATTCTCAATCTTCCTTGTACCTTTCACCATGAGAAGGCCTCCTTATATAACCTTGGAGAGGTCCAACCACTTGAGAGATATTTGGGATGAGTTGAGGATTCCTCTCCTTCAATTGAGGATATCCCCTAAGATAATGCCTTGACCATCTATTTGAATCCAACTACCTTCAGGAATTGAGGGATTCTTCCCTTATTTTCCTCAACAAACCTAGAATTTTCTAAAAAAAGGGTAGCACTCCCCCAAAAGGGTGCACAGGGCACTCAAACACTCCCCCAAAGAGGCTCAAGGAGCGCCAACACTCCCTGATAGTGGGTAGGGGAGCGCTCCTCTCCAAAATCCATTTTTTTGTGGTTTTTTCAATGGAAAAAGGTTTGTACTCCCTGTCAAGTGACTTCTCTTCTTCAAAACTAGTATTTGGGGTGTTTCAAGTGTCTTTGTGATGTCATTAGAGGCATGACATAGGAAAGATGGCAGTATGATGTTTTTGACACTTTCAACACTTGTAGTCAAGATGTGACACTTGCGGACAAGATGCGACACTTACAACACTTGTAATGACGACACTTGTGACACTATCAAAGTGAGTAATTTTGAGGTGTAACAGATTGCCCCCAAAAGTACGAAGTTAGAAGACGATGATGAATGAAGTACTTTGTATACTTTTTCGAGCAAGGGTATGGATGCAGAGAAACCGAAAAAATCTGCACACAACCATCAAACAAATATTATGACATGTTTCAAAAACCCAAGGCAGACATAACATGTTTTAATCTTGTTGACCTCATCAACACTCCCAGTACTATTAACAGTAGCTGGTTGCTGGGATTCAACATCTGATGTTGTTGGAGACTTGGTATTTTTCAGGTTCTTCTTCTTCTTCTGATCAACCTAGCTACTTGCTTTAAAACTTTCACTAGACAAAGAAGGAGACTTAATGGGTGAAGAAGGTGAAAAGTCGACATGAGGTTGATGTGTGGGTGGTGTACTGACATATAAATTATTAGGTGTAGTTGAAACATTGGGAGGATTCAAGATCACCAGAGTGGGGAACAACCAAACTGGTAATCCGATGGTGAGTCCCAGAAGACTCAGTGTGGAAATGTACGAAGGACCAAAGTTTCCAAATGAAGGAAAGGTATAAGGTTCCCCAGGAGAAGGGGTTCCTCCATTGCTACAAATAGGATTTGATGCCATTAACACTGACTCGACCTAAGGTCCATTAAGTAACACAACCAACACACACTATGAATTTGAGAAGCAAACAATAAAAAAAAACCTTCCCACAATGAAACCACTAGTCGGTGATGAAATCCAACGTCGCGAGATCAAAATAGGAAGAGGTTGGGGTAGAGAGGGTGGATCAGTTACGTTGGTGACCTACTTAATGGACTTATGCCTTGGTGCACGCTTCCACGTAGTAAGTTTGGATTTAACCTCCAAGGAGCCCGAGTGAGTTTGACCAACGTCTGTTCCAGGTACAGTGAGACTTCCCTTCACCGTCACCTTCTGTGAGACCCTAAAGATTATGGCTACTAAGTTCACCAATTCGTAGTCATCCCCTGGGTGGGTACAATTGATAGTCCAATCCAAACGTATGTCCAAGATAACAAGTCCAAAATCAACTCGAGAGGCTCCCACACATAATCGTGGGTATACCCTCAAGTAACCTCCAATATACGATCCAACCACTACAAACAGTTGAACCACGAAGGGATAATCTCCGTAATCAACCCGAATGTGACCTCGTGCGTAACCCCTGTGTGAGAGGGGGATCCTATAAAACCTATACAACAATTGGATTTTCTCTCCCTATCGCAAGATGCTAAGTTTGTTTGATAGCTTTGGAAAGTTATCCTTTCAACCTATTCCAAAGCCCTACACCTTAAACTAATGTAGGTTTGCTAACAAAGATGTAAAAAAATATGATAAATTTTAGTTAAGCGCTGATTTTAGTGGTTTTTGTTTACTTAGAAGTGTATGAGAGTGAAGATTGATGATATTATGACTCAGTTCCCAAAACATGCATGAGAAATGATAAGCAACCTTTTCTTTCAATGAATGTCTAATTAAGGGAAGGAGAAGGATTTTCCTTTCACTGTCAAACACCAAGATGAAATGATCTCACGTGATAGTCCTCAATAAGGAATCCAATGAAATGCTAAATTGTTTATATGTGACTGATAACCAGTAGATGTAAAGCTTCTTATGTTAATCAGACTTCAAGAGTTGTGAGATTTAAGCAATCTGGAAGAAAACTTCACATAAACCAAAAGACACCCTTGTTATGATCAAACAAGAAACGTAAATCCAAAAACTCAAAAGAAAGGAGAAAGAGATTGGACAATATGACTCAAAGATCAGAAAGAAAAGTAGAAAAGACCTTTGAAACTCCTTACAAATTTTTCACTCACTCAGATAAACGAGAAGAAAACGACAAATTGACTCCAAATCGTGAAGAACAAAGAGTTATTACAAAGTAATGACAAATGTCAAAAAATCCAAACAAAAGAGGATGAATCCTTAGAAAACAGGGTATTGGAGGCCAATACCAAGATGGACTGAGAGTATGAGACCCTGAGAAAATGAAAAAGGAAAAAACTAAACCCAGAAATTGAAAAACTAGAGGGTTTTTCATTGAAAATGGGGTAGCTCTCTAGTGTAAGGGGTACTCGAGTGGTCCAAAAGTCTGTCTAAGACCACCAGAGAGTGTTGGTGCTCTACTAACAAGGGAGGGGGAGCGCTCTGCTACAAAATCTCAGAAAATTTCCCAGAAACTCAAAACTTCAAGAAAATTCAGTCAATCAGGGTGATCATGATGACATAAAGAGGAAATCAAAAAAATATAAGGATAAAAGAGACAATGTGGAGAAGATAAAATCAGTGGGAAAAGGGCCAAAACAAGATTTGGGAATGGAAACAAAAATCAGAGCTCCTCCCCAGTGGAGTCGCCAATTTCTGTTGTAGGTGAATCCCCCTGCGGACAAGTGGATTCCCTCTTGGTCTCTAGACTCCTAAGTCCAAGACAGAAAATTGATTAACATGGTCACTGACTTCCTTTTAGATCTAAGAAAGATAATAAATGAAAGAGAAGGAGAAAGATATGTACCTTATTAGCGACGTTTTTCCTTGCAAAGTCCTGGCTGAGCTTCGATCCTGAGCTCCCTGATGGTTCCTGTAGGAAAAAAAAAGATACAATGGACTTCCTAATCTACTAATATTAGCTCAATCATAGATCCATATATTGCAGACAAACCCATATGGAACAAACACAAGTTTGAAAGAAACAGGCCAAGCATTGATTATATTAATGAGAACAAGTAAAAGTACTTACAATCCTTTGAATGAAGGTGCAACAGTTTCTTCCAGTTCTCCTTGTCCAACCCCTTTGCTCAAGTAATCTCCACTGATTGCTTTGATGGAATTTCACTCATGATATCATAAGTTTGATGTAATTACCAATCTCCATTGTCAATACCTTCTTATGAGATCATAAGTTAGGTATAATTCTCAATATTCCTTGTACCTTTCACCATGAGAAGGCCTCCTTATATAACCTTGGAGAGGTCCAACCACTTGAGAGATATTTGGGATGAGTTGAGGATTCCTCTCGTTCAGTTGAGGATCTCCCCTAAGATCATGCCTTGGCCATCTATTCAAATCCAACTACCTTCAGGAATTGAGGGATTCTTCCCTTATTTTCCTCAACAAACCCAAAATTTGATAAAAAAAGGGTAGCACTCCCCCAAAAGGGTCCAAAGGGCACTCAATCACTCCCCCAAAGAGGCTCAGGAAGCACCAACACTCCCTAACAGTGGGTAGGGGAGCGCTCCTCTCCAAAATCCATTTTTTTGTGGTGTTTTCAATGGAAAAAGGTTTGTACTCCCTGTCAAGTGACTTCTCTTCTTCAAAACTAGTCTTTGGGGTGTCTCAAGTGTCTTTGTGATATCATTAGAGGCATGACATAGACAAGATGGCAGTATGATGTTTTTGACACTTTCAACACTTGTAGTCCAGATGTGACACTTGTGGACAAGATGCGACACTTACAACACTTGTAATGACGACACTTGTGACACTATCTAAGTGAGTAATTTTGAGGTGTAACACTTTGGGAAAAAATAAAAAACATATATTCAAAGAAATCTCATCCTATCACAGGTCCAGAGCACACTGATTAGAAAAAACAAGATGTTAAAACTGAACGAGAAGAAAGATGTTCATCATGTCAAACAGATTCAGAAGAAGGCATAGTAGATCTTGAAGTAGAACTAATAAGTTCTTTAGATGAACTAAAGAAAGAAAGATAAGAAAACAAGTCACTTGAAAAATAATTGATCAATTTAAATGAAGGTGTTCACAGTTCTAAAGAATTCTAAATAGAAGAATCCAAAAGGATTAAAGAAACATAAAAAAATCAGCTAGAAGAAAAGTAATGTCTAGAAGTTGAAATTGCATCACTAAGAAAGGAAGCAAAGAAGAAAGAAGAACTTAAGGAAAAAAAAATTGAAGCAAAATTCAGTCAATGATAAAGAAGACTTGAAGAAGAAATCATCTCCTTGAAAGTTAAACTTGAGGAAGCAAAGAGAACATAAGAAGTAATGAACATCCAAATGATGAAGAAATAAGAAGAGGTTGAGAAGCTTGAAGAAGAAGTTGTCACATTGAGAGTTAAAGTTTTCAAGCTCGGTAAGAACGTTGAAGAGAGAGAAAAATCTACATTATCCGTAAATAAAGTTGAAGAGAAGCACTCTAGGTTTCCATAAAGGAAAAATGAAGAAAAGGGTATGAGTTATGAATAATTACTCAAAGGAAGGAATCATGGTCAACAAGAATCAAAGAAAAATGAGTATAATAGAGATTTTTATTCAAGAAGACCTTCCATATTCAAGAGGCAAATAATCTTCAATCGTGATGAAGGAATAAACACAAGATAAGATCATGATCATCCAAGGTAGGAATTCAGAAGGACTACACCACAAATAATATCATTCACTCTCAGGTATGTAAGTTTCTTTTATGGTCATTGTTTTACTTTTATTAACTTTGGACATAAAGGTGTAGATTGTAGGGCTTATGGAAGAAATTTTCAAGAAAGAAATGCTTATGTGGCTCCAAATAACATTGAATGTTACAAATTCCACAATTATGTCACATATCTTGGAATTGTTGAATCATGATAGATCTTGTTAGTGTCTAAACCTGCATGATTGCAAGAATGTTGCTATTCTTGCAGTATACAAAAGTCATCATTCAGGTGCAAGTGATATTTTGTTAGCTCCTTATCCTTTTCAGAATAATTCACTAATCTATCCATATTTCTAACCCCTATATGGTTCCTTCGCTTTGATCATCATCAAAATCAAGCATATGTAAAAAAATATTATTTCTAAATATTTTTGGGTTTTATAATAACTTTTTATTTAAATGTATATTTCCAAACAATAATTATTGAGTTTTCCAATATCCAAGTCATCTCCAAAGCCACATTTCAGGTTATATTCAAGCCCAAGTGTAAAGCACCCGAGACCTTAGTATATTTTCAAGCAAAATTATTGGGCTTATCAAACACTCGAGGCCCAATCTCCAATTTTACAACCGAGGGCTAGGGCCATCACATCAAAAGCACCCCAGACCAAGGCATCGAGGATTACACATGCACTGAACACCGAATAAGTGGAAGATCCCATAAGGCACAATGCTCACACAAGGTTCCAAGGTGGAGTTACAAGGAACCAAAATCTTGCACTACACGTCAAACATGTATGGAAACAATGGAGTATATTAAAATATAAAATGTATTTTATGCTCGTGCATGTGGGACATTACCCAATGCACAATGAGAGCACTCAAATCCGATATGCAATCTCCTAAGTGTGAAATGAAAAGGCTTATGTGTAAATTCCATATATTGACATGCAAGCATCTAGATGCCAAAATATGAACCAAATGATCATGTTGCAAGACAAGAACATGAAGTGAAAATTTGAAGTGTCATTGGGTTTTGAGTCAATAAGCTCAATCACTATGTTATCAAAAAGTAATAAGCACCATAATCATCAATAATTTTCCTGATCCTGAGATTAGGTCAAAGCATTCAACATCGAGAGCTCAACCATTGAAAACATTCTCACCAAGTGCTCGAGCCCGAGTATATAAGTGTCCAATACATAATTCATATTAAGCGCTAAGTGCTAAAATGCATCGAGTAGATATTGTAGGGAAACATTCATGAAGAAAATATAGTGTTCATTGTGATCGAGGAATTATTAGTAGTGATGAGACGATGTATTTTTCAAAGATTTTTTTTGCTGAGGGTATTTCAAGACGAGGATTTGATGACATAAATAGGTCAGATATAAAAATAATCATGAGAGGAGTGTTAGATTCCAAGGGTAATTTAGGTACTATTAACATTAATTCTTGTTAAGAGGAGTGGGTTGTTTTCTGTCCTTTGAGCCCGTAGCCCAAGCTGCGAAGAAGTAGGCCTGAAATTCCAACAAAGGCATTTTATTCGAAGGGCGCGGTCATGAGTGCCAAGCGTAGCACACAGAAGAAGTCCTTTTCGGGCTTAAAATCAAGCTAGTGGGCATTTTGTTTTCAATGGCAAGGATTCATCGACAGAGAAGAGCAACGGTCGGTGAATAATTGTAGTCGACCGAGTCGCGCCAAGTATAGTGCAGAATTTTTCAAGGAAGTGAACGGTCGGAATTCTCCATGAAGCACCCGCGAAGTTACGAGGGTCGTTGATCGCGATCAGTTTAAGCATGGGATTATTTCTTGAAATCGGGGTTCATGAGATTATTTCTCGTCCTAACAAAGAACCTGCACACGATAGGTTGGACTTTAATGTCTCATCTACTCTACTGATGCCAAGGGAGCGCATTGCTCTGAGTATATATTCTCAATTGTTGTATTTTTGTAAGGTATCGATGGTTGAGCTAGGCTGTTGATTGTAAAGTTTTGATGAAGCATTGGTTGCTCTGGTTATGTATTGGCACTTGAGACTTCTTGCCTGATGAATGTCAGCCTCTTTCCATCTCTTTGTGTACACTGTGTTAGAACAGCTCGGAATTGGAGGATCCAATCGAGTTGCACTGTTATAGGATGATGTATGTTGGATCACTGTAATAGTTGTATTGTTTCTAATCAGTTCTTGTATTTTCTCAACACTGAATGATTTGGAATTGGAAGATCCAGTAAAGTCACCCTTCAGTTCTCCAAAACTATGAACCAAGAGGATCTTGTATTCTGATTTTTTCCTCCTCAAGCTGCTGAAAGGCCTGATGCCCAAAGCAGTCTTGCTTACTCATCCCACTAAGTCTTCCATCTGCTCATTTTAAAATCAAATCACTGATGAAAGTTAGATCAAGACCTCCTTTGTTTTTCTACATACCAAGCCCGGTTTTCTGAGTTCGAGCGATATTTTCTTGAGTCTCTATCCATCCGATCACCCCTTTAAAACAAATCGTGACATAAAATTTATGGGCGTCGAGCTCTGCTCCTGCTGCAATCCAGGAGTGACTTCCAAAACCAAAATTTTTGGCGCCGTTGCCAGGGACGAAGTTGAAAATTTTCCCTGAGATTGAACGAAATTGAGCATCTGATTTTGAAGGTGCATCAAGCATCAAAGCCTTTGAATATTTATACTGTGCACCTGGCAACTCCATTGTGACAACTCCACTGGAGCGAACCTGTTGTTTTAGTTGTGGCTTCCAGAGGCAGACACACTCGGTCCCATCCACAGCTTCCTCTAGCTACACCTGTAGCTGACCCGGAGGTGATTTTTAGAAAAGGAAAGTCTTCTGAAGGAGAAACTTCCACCGCCGAACCAGGTAATCCGCCATCTCCTTCTGTAGAAACTCCATTTTCTTCTCCTTAGCTTCCTAGCAGACCTTTTTCTGAAGTTTCTCGTTTCTTGAATTTCGGGAGTGTTCCTTCTTCATTTTCCCCTCCCGGTCTGGGATTGGAGGGAGAAATCCTTGTCACTCCCCTTTCCCCTGAAGTTGTACCTTGGCGTGGGCCCAGGACCACAACATAATTCCCCACTCCTAGATTTTCCACTCCTCCTCTTGTTACTATTGCCACTTCTGCACAGAGAGAAGCATCTACTGACTCAAGCCCGTTAGCCTTCTCCCTAAATCCCCCAGTGTTTCCTGGAAGCTCATTTCCAGTATCCCCTTTTCGAGCCCCTTCCCCTCCAATTTCTCCTCCACCTAATATCCCTATGGCAGGAGAAAATCCCCCTATGACCAGAATGGAGGCTATAATGGCTGCTAGGTATGCTCCCCTTGTGTTACCTCAGCCTCTCAATGCCCTTCTAGAAGATGGCTACCTCAAGCAGCTGCCCAAGTTTACAGGCGAGGGGGACATAAATGAAGAAGAACACCTTGAAGCCTTCTACAGTTTTACAGACGATCATGTTATCATGCATGCAGATGTATGGATGAGGATTTTCATCCATAGTCTTGAAGGCGAGGCTAGAAAATGGTTTAGGGCCCTGCCTCCTAGATCTATTGATGGGATTGAGGCTTTGGATAGTGCCTTTTTGAGACAATGGGGAGACAAAAGGGACTTCATGTATTACATGACTGAGTTTGGGTATTTGAAGAGAAAGGAAGGAGAGTCTGTCTTTGACTTCGCCAAAATATTTAATAAAATGTAAAATAAGATCCCCACTGAGATAAAGCCCTCCGAAGCCTCTGCAAAGATCACTTATGCCAGTGCTTTTGATCCTGATATCTACCTCCCATTGAGGGAAAGGAGAGCCACCACTCTGGCTCACATGCAGGACATAGCCGTGGAAGTAGAGTCTAACATATTGGCTATTGACTGACTCAGGAATAAGGTTGACAGAGATGTATCCAGGAGAAGAACAGAGGCCTCCCCATCCCATTCCTCTCCCCTTCCCCTTCAGAGGGATGAGGTAGCTAAAGTAATGAAATCCCTTTCGGCTAGGATGGAGAAGTGGGAATTAGAGGGGAAGCCCACGTATAGAAACCCCCAGAATACTGATAACAGAGGTTTCAGGAGGCTTGGTAACAATATGCCACAGACTTTTCCAAAGTAACAAAGAAGCAGAGACAGGGATGATCAGAGGATTCAAACCCATCTCTAGAATAGCCTGGTTGCTCATGAAGAAGGGGAGGAGGTGGATGAACTTAGCCCTAAGATCCACTGCATCGAGGAAACTTCCTCGTTTCCTCATTTGACTCAATCTGTATATGAAGAATCCCTTATCAACACTCAAATCAATGAGTTGAGTAAAGGGGAAAAGGCCAACAACACTCCTAACAGATACAATCTTAGGTCAAAAAAGAAAGAAGGGAATTTTGATAGCCAGGATCAACTCCTCATAGCGGAAGGGCCCACTAAAGTTGCAACAACCACTACTAAAGAAAATAAAACTCAGAATGCTTCGCCAGCAGCCAAGGAACCTGTCTCCGAGGTAAGGGAAGCTCCTAAGTCTCTCTCCTCCTTTAGTTTTGAGCATGAGATTCAGAAGATTAGGATTCCTGTACCCCTCTCTAAACTAGTTAAAAATGAAGATTTCAAAAAGTCCCTCTCCAAGCTGCTACAATCTGAGCCCCCCCAGCCTTCCATGGACTCAATAAATCTCCAAGATGAAAAGACAACAGTCATCCTAGGTCCCATGGTAGAAGACAGAGATGATTCATCCCCTCCTTTTTACACATCCCTGAACATACATAATAAAGTGTTGCATAATTGCCTCATGGATTCGAGTGCTTCCCATAACCTTATGCCCAAAATAGTAATGGCAGAATTGAGACTGGAGGTGACAAAGACTTATCATGATTTGTACTCTTTCGATTCAAGGAGGGTGAAATGCCTTGGAGTCATCAAAGACTTGGCGGTCTCTCTGTTTCAGCTGCCAATGAAGAGTGTGGTCATGGACATTGTAGTGGCTAACATTCCTCCCAAGTTTGGCATGCTGCTGTCAAGATCTTGGATTAAAAAGCTTGGAGGAACATTACAGATGGATCTCACATATGCTACTACTCTAGTCTTTGAAGGGGAACACATGAGGTTGTACGGAGAAGCCTAGCTAGCCTATATTGTCAGTGATGAAGAAAACCCCACCAATCATCCCATCTTTGCACTGGACACTAATTTGGGGTCTAGTTTATTGTAGATCACCGATTCTCTTGAAGCCCCTTTCCAAATCAGAAAGCAAACTTATTTTATCACGGGACACCTCCTCCAAACACCTACATTTGGAAAATGTTTTTCGACGGAGCTTCTTCTAGCGAAGGCACTGGCGCTGTAGTGGTTTTCATGTCACCTTCCCAAGAGACCATATCCCTATCATACAAGCTAGAATTTGAAACCACCAACAATGTGGTAGAGTATGAAGCTCTTGTTCTGGGTATGAGGGCTGCGAAAGAAATGGGAATAAGGGAGATGGAAGTGTTCTGAGATGCGGAATTGATAATCCAACAAGTCAGGAATGTCTATTAGGTCAAGAATCCTCGACTCAGAAGTTACAGGAATGAGGTATGGGACCTGATTGATAATCTCTTCTCAGATTTCAACATTTCTTTTGTCCCAAGGGAGGATAATGCTGTGGCCGATTATTTAGCTGTTTCAGCTAGTCAGTTCAAGATCCCTCTGTTGTCTATGGTCAAATATGATGTTGAGATAAAATATAGGCCCTATGTACCAGACAATGTCAAGCATTGGAAGGTATTCGATGATGATCTTGAAATCGAAAAAGTTCTCCAATTTTTTGATGAATTTTCTGCATTTCACATTGATCAGGATCCTGACCTTGAAGGTGACCATTACCCTGAGGTGTTTTTAAATGAAATTGCTAATCACTAGATTATTCAGTTGCCTAGCAATCACATTCCGAGGGGACTAGTCCCTTTAGAAAGATTGTTTGATGGGAATGATGTGGCAGTAAAGGGTAGGGTTTCAGATGAAGAGGCTGACACAGCCGAGGAGCCTAAGTTTGTCAAGTTGTCGATCAGTTTGACCAGAGAACAGAGGGCCGAATATACTGAGTTATTAAGAGAATTTGCCGATGTGTTTGCATGGACCTATGAAGACCTCAAGACATATGACACATCTATCATTGAACACAAGATCCCACTGAAGGAAGAGGCTAGGCCATTCAGGAAGAAGCTAAGATAGATAAATCCCATGCTGCTGCCTGTCATGGAAAAGGAAGTGAAGAAGTTGTTAGATGCCCAAATCATTGTCCCCTTGAGATATTCTGAATGGGTGGCCA
>SNQJ01S0013557.1:15169-27486 GCA_010110895.2 Picea sitchensis
TTCTGCCTTTTCTTCTCTATGCACCATGTCCATTCAATGCACCTTTCCTCTTCTGTGCATTTCAGCTGCTGCACTCTAACTCCTTCTACACACATGAATCACTCCCCACAACAACAACATTTATCTCTTCTTTGTTCCACATTCTTATAGTCTCTGTGCTCCTTGTGCATGCAATATTTTCCATGCCTCTGCATGCTCACTCCGCTCCAATCTACTCCACATAGGAGAGTTTTCTCCACTTCACTCTTCCATAGCTATCCAATCTCTTGTGCGCCACGTTCTCTCTCTGTTCTGCATATTCTGCTCATTGTGAGTCCTCTGCTTGATCATCATGGTAACCCTTTATCTTCTCTGGCAGTTTTCCCATGTGTTCAGCATCACTAGATGTCATGCTGAGATTCCTCAGCCTCTCTGGCAGTCGAGACTCGTCATCTTCTCTGGCATAGTCGAGCTTATACTTTCTGCTTCAGTTACAAACTTCAACGCTCATCCACTTGTCAGTCCCTCTAATAATTGTCTTCATTCACTGGAAGAAGCCTTGAGACTCTTCATCTTCTTTGGCGATCACAATGAGTCCTCTTTGAGTCCTATGGCAGAGACCATCATTTGTTTTAGTTGTTACACTAAGAAGCGCAAAAATAGCCCTGCGATCTTGTTCAACTTCACCTACACCATTGGTTTGAATTCATAGAACCTTGCGTTTACTTCGCCATTTCACACTTCGACATTTCAGGATCCCCATGGTAAATATTTCATTACACTTCATGTCTCGATCCCCGAAACTCCAAAATGGAGCTTATCTGAACTAGCTCCTTCCTTCATCTTCCGCCGATGTGACCAATGGCTGCGACCACAGATTGAGCCAAAACGTGTTTCGCATTTCGACATTTCAGGATTTCGTCACTCCTATGGTAGAGTCTCTTGACGCTCCATGTCCTGATATTCGAAGCTCTGAAATGGAGTTGAATCAACAGTCCACACTCTAAGTGATTCGACAGTCCTGATCTCTTCGTGATTTTGCATATCGTGATTTTGGGGTTCGCGACTTTGGGACTCCTATGGTAGGAGTTCTTGACATCTCCATCTCCCGATTTCTGAAACTCTGAAAGGGAGTCGGATCAACGGTCCACATAACCCCCTGAGATTGGCGGTTGACAGGATTTCAGCATTTATCATTTCGCGATTTCGGGACTCTTGTGGTAGGGGTTCTTGACATCTCCATCTCCTAATTTCCGAAACTCCGAAGTGATGTAAACCTGTTGACGTCACACGTGGATTGACATGTGTCGAATAACTACCACGTGTCACTTTGATTCGTGACTTACATGTGCCTGAAATGTTGAATTAGCTTGACACTTGTCATTGCCTGGTTGTGCCACGTGTTCTTAACTGATGTGGTTTGCTGACGTGTCTGTTTCGGGATTTCGCATTTCGGCACTTCAGGACTCCTAATGTTGAGAGTCTTTGACTTCTCCATCTCTCGATTTCCGAAACTCCGAAATGGAGTTTACTTCAGGGTTTTTCATTTCGCGAATTCGGAATTCTTGTTGTTAAGTGTTGTTTGGCGATTCAAAGTCCTAGTATCTGAAACTTCGAAATGGAGTTTACTTCGGGGTTTCGCATTTCGCGAATTCGGCAAGTTAGGGAACCCCATTCCTTTGACTTCCCGGTCAGCGAAACGACGATCTATGTCCACATTTCCTACCCATAAATGGACAGTCCTCCTTCTTTCAAGATTTTGTTCGCCCGGTTCTCCTTGCACTTTAAAGAACGTGCAGGTTCTCCTTGATCCAATGATGGTTGGATCTCGCTCTTGGATCTAATGCCTAAGATATGTCCTCCTGTTCAGCGCACTCTTCTTTTCTACATTCAGATCTGACGGCCATCGAGAATTCAGGATGGGATCCAACGATCACTGACGCTTCTCCTCCCGAGCTTACGCATCCTCCTTACTTAGGAGAATTTCTAAGTGTCAAGGGCCTCGACCTTTGATCCGCCTGAGATCCTAAGTACGCTATCTCTCTTGAGCTTTGGCAATGAGTTAACCTCATCCTTGGTGCACACCTATGCACTGCATTCGACTCTGCTCTAATTCCTCCTGAGCTTACTTTGTCCTTGTTTTGCCTTCGCTGAATACTCTGATCTTGCCATCAATGACAAGCACATACTGCCTGTAAAGCATGCCAACCATCCTCTACACTATCTCTTCTGATCTTATTGAGCTTTCTCTGCAGTGTCTTCCCAAAATACTTCTGGTGTCCATCTGTTACATTCTTCCTCTACACAAGCCATCATCGTTTTTGTACTTGCCATCAATGACAAGCATACGCTGCCTGTAAAACATCCCAACACAGCCTGCAGGATTTCTGCAGGCTGCTATATAGGCACGTCACGACGGTGCTTTAAAACTAAAAGAGGAAATAAGTTCTAGCAGCTTCTAGAAGTGGAATCTTCTGGAAATATGAGGTGGCGTCTGTATGGTTACAATCCTACTGACTTATTTGATTTGATGGGATCATCGTCATCTCTTTAACCACTTCATCTTCTCCTATATAATGATATACTTCTCATGGAAAAGGTTAGAGGTACAAGCATAAAGAAGCATAGAGACTGAAGAAAGAATAGGCTGAAGATTGTGTGAAGAATCCTATTTCAAGTGATGCTTGAGGTCTCCATTCATCCATCAAGATTTTGAGAGAAATCTTCATGCAAATGTCGGAATAGATGTATGTGTGTGTCAGAACAAAGGGCCACTGAAAGGGAACTTGCAACATCAAGGCGATTTGGTTGTATCTTCTACCTTTCATTAATATAATATGGTGGCACGTCTCTTTCCCATAAAATGATTGATATTTTATTACATGACTCCTTGATCACATGTTTAGGTTGTCATTTAATTTCACTATTGCTTCTTTCACGTTGGTTGATTTGTATTATTGCAGATATGATCTCGTAGGAACATTGGAGTAAGGCAAGATCAACAAAGACATAAGGAAGCGATTCATAAGGTATGCTATCTATTCCTTCTTTGGTAGTTAAAATCAATGATTGAAACCTAGGGAAAGCATCGTGTTTTGTCTTGTTTTGTTCTAGATCCAGGTGGATATAGGGGGATTAGTTCATGTCCGCATCTACCGATTTACCCATTAACATCGAGGGAGAGGGGAAATTAGAACTAAAAATAGTCAATCACCTTCATACAAGGAGGACAAGCAGGGAATTCAGACTAAATGCTAACATTGGAGATTTCAATATGGGGGACATCATACTAGATTTAGGCTCTATGGTAAATTTGTTACCCAAGAAGACATGGTAGTGTATGGGAGAGCCCACAGTAGGCTATTCACCTATCCAATTGAAGCTAGCAAACCAACACAGATTTCTACCAATCGAAAGGCTTAAGGGTGTGACAGTATATATGGATGGAGTTTGCACTAAGGCAGACTTTGAAGTGATAGAAATAGTGGATGGCACAACACCTTATCCAACACTGCTTGGAATGGATTGGGAATTTGACAACTAGGCCATAATCAACTTGAAGAAAAGGAATATGACATTCGAATAAGGAGACTACAGTGTCATTTTTCCATTAGATCCATCGGAAGGAGAAAGGTTTGTAGAGCCCACTTTCTTAGATCTAGAGGAAATCAACTAGTTATACAGAACCACCGTGCACGAAGAAGATTATGTTAACCCAACTTCAGATGGAATACTCAACTGAAGAAGCATCACATCATGTGCTTCTGATTCAAATACAGGGTTGGAGAGCATAGATTACATGAAGTCTCCACAAGAAGATGTGCAAGAATATACCACGCAGTAAGATGGGTAGGTACAGAGATAAGAGAACCCCCCATTTTTAATGGGGTGAATGAATTAGAATAATTCCTAACAAGATATGAGGATGAAGTGTTAGAAAATCAGAGGCTCTTAGACCTGGACATAACACTCAAGGAAACACCTACAATATGGTGGGGTGTGCACAAAGAAACAATTAAGGACTAGTACCAATGTCAGCGACTACTGCACATCAAATTCGGCACAGCGAAGGGAAGCAAGGAAATGAAAATATATGATGGACATAGGACACCAACAAAACACTTGGAGAAGTGCAGAACACTATGGAGGATGACACCACCAGAGGAATGGCCTCATCACTTCATTCACACATTGGAAGTAATTCCAGCAAACTGGTATGTAGACCAGGAACTGCGCAGAGGCACTGTAGAGTGGACAACATTACAACATAATTTTATAGTCACTTTCTCATTTGAACATGAGAACCCCAACATTAATTCATCACTCAAACAAATCAAAGGGGTAATATTTGTTGATGAACCAAAATTTGAACTCATGATAGAGTATCAACAACAGAACAAATAGACAGTCAAAGAACTACTACCATGCTACGAGGTGCAGGAAGAAGTATCGGATGAAGACGACCCATGCAATGTTCATATTACAGAAGTTGAAAGTAAAAGAGAGTTGGAAGGTCCATCTCTAGAATTTGAATTTTTTGCTTCACCAATAAAGGTGAAGAAATTTAACATTGGGACAACTGATAATCCCAAAATGGAAATCATTGGAGACCACTGGGATGAACAAATAGTGGAGAGGATAACAGAGTTATTGCACGAGTACAGTGACCTGTTCCCAATGACCTTCATCGAAATGACAGGTATAGTTGGAGAGATATGGGAGATGAAGATACCTCGTAAACCTGAGGCAAGACCTTTTAGATAGAGAAACTACAAACTAAACCCAATATACAAGAAAAAGGTTAGAGAAGAAATCGACAGGATGGTGGAAGCAGGGATCATAGAACTAGTAGAAGAATCATAATGGATAAGCCCTATGGTAGTTCAGGATAAGAAGCAAGGAGGCATAAGGATATGTGTCGACCTGAGGAGGTTGAGTGATGCTTTTTTACATGACCCCTTTCCTACCCCTTTGTTGGCCCTCGATCAAGTTTTGTGGAAACGTTGGTCGTGTTTGACCATTTTTGGGACTTCGGCAAGCTGGTCGAAGATGGAGCACCCAGGCAAAGCAGAGATCACAGGATCTCGCCCATTTTGCGGGTTTTTTTAGGATTTTAGGGTTTATGTAACGGGTATGGGATGTTGGCCCATGGGTTCACCCATGTTTAGGCACATTTTTTAATGTATAAATAAGTATATAGGACTTAGAGCGAAGAGAGTCAAAGGTGTGGCTTAGTGCATGAATGTATTAAGGCTTGCAGAGCTAAGTGCAAGCGTTTTGTAAGTGTTTTATGCACAAACTGTGTAAGTCTTTGTGTTGTGACCTAACTCAGGGAAGGAGGATCTAGCGAGGTGCATGGAGATCTCCTATCTTATGTAGAGTTGGCTCTGTAGCTGGGTGCTTGTAAGGAGATTGAAAGAGACTAATAAAGAAGAGAAGAGTTGGTGGATGTTGCCCCACACTGGGGTGAATCACGTATATCATGTGTTATTGTTCTTTGTGCAGTGTTATTCATGGTGTTTATGTATTTATGTGCTTAATATTGATTCCTGGTAGATTGATTCATTGATGCTTAGTGATTTATATATGAATGAATTTTAGATCTACTCTGATGCTATGTGCTAAATGATTAGATGTGCTTAAATCTTGGTTATTACTGTGTTGATATATAATGAGGGTTAATATGCGATGTGAATAAGAATTAGAAATTGATGAATGTTATTGGCTAAGTTCTCTGTTAAGTATCGTGATCACAGATCTGTGTCCCAGCTAGGTTGTAGACACTTGAGTGCTGCAACCCCCCCTACCTCTACCTCGGGTGAGATTGCATCTGCTTCACAGGTGTTGTCGAAAGGGCCGATAGTTAGGGTTTTTTTGGTGCGTTGTTGAAGCATTGAACCATGGGTATGCCACTGTGCCAAAAAATGGTTCCGTTGTCGGGATATGAAACTATGATTGTTGGGAACTAAAGAAAAGAGAAAGCTTTGTGCGTAGATCTGTTGTTGTAGTGCACAGTATTCTACTTGAATTGTGAAGTTCTATGCTAAGAGAAGGAAGCCCGATCTGAAGAAAGAGGTAAGATCTTAAAGATTTGTGCTCTGACAAAGGTAAGATAAGTGGAAATTTTTGCTTCGAAAGTATGAATCTAGGTATGTTTGATAGATTGTGTCCTAGTTTGAAAACTAGGGCACATCTAGAAGAAGGAAGATTTGATTTGAATAGATTTGATAGAAATAGTGAAAGATATGTTATTTCTATGCATAGAAAAAAAATTGGACTAATAAGTGGATGTAGGACCCTAGAAAGATTGTTTTCAAATTGCAGGTCCATCACTGTGATCCTAGTACGTAGTACAGGAAAGGTTGGGGATCATTTAAGAGAAAGAGAGGATTGACATTGTGTTATAACTGCAGAAGATTGGGACATCTTGCTAAGGAATGCCCTGCTATAGGTCCTATTTGTCTTTGTTGTAAAGTTGTTGATCATGAGGTTTTGGATTTCCCTAGAATGATTACTAAAGTTGAAAGATGAACCTGAGACAAGAAAATCATGAAGAAGGTCAAGAAACTAAGGATATGTTAGAGAACCAGAAATAATCAGAGACTATGTTATTAGAGTTGAAAGAGGCACTCAAGGATCACAAAGACGTCAGTTTACCAGAGATATTAAAAGAGAAGGAGTGCATAGAAACAAGAATCGAAGACTTTGACATAGACTGTGTTCTGGATGAGGAAACACGAGTGAATATCATGCTAGAAAGCACTTGGGAAATTTTGGGAAAGCCTGCTATGATTCCTTCATTAGGAGGGATAAGATTGTTTAAAGGAAATATGATAACCCTATGTAGAAGACTTACTCATGTACCTATGATTCCCCATGTAACATTGACCGAAGAAGAATTTGAAGTCATTAATTTTGTAGAGAGCAGCGCCCCATTTGYACTTTTGTTAGGAAAGACTTGGATTGAGAAAGATCAGATCCGGAGGAAAGCAGAGGAAGAAGCTACAGAACAAAAAAAGMAACAATTAAGGGACTTTATAGCCAAGAAAATAGAGCGACTAATACAAGAACAAGAGGACAAGTCGAAGCAACTGAGGGCCAGAGAATTAGTTGTCGAAGCTGAAAAAACACAACAAGGATTAAAGAACCTATCTATGCAGGAGAGAACAAAACCTACCCCAGAAGTAGTAAGAGAAGAGATATTACATTTGAAACCTTTGAGAGAAAATCAATAGTGTGAAGTTACTATGCTAAGAGAAGATAAGAATAAGAATGGAAAGAGAAACCCAGAGACTTAGATCACAGGAAAGAAGGCAAGAAATCTCAGTAAGAAGAAGGAAAAGATAAAAATACTGTAGGAAGTTCCAAGAGAAGACTTCGCAAAAGGAATGCTTGCAGAACTCGAGCCTCGCCGGAATAGTAGAACAAAGCATAATGGAACTTCACCACGACGAAGCTATATGACCATTGGAGGCATCCCAACCGTTAGAATGATTCTTCGGAATGACTAGAAATGCAGTTATTGCCGAAAATATCGCCATTGGACCGTTGGGACCACGCCACAACGGATGGAATCGTATTGATTGAGGCATTCCTTCCCGTTGGAGGAATCTGTTACGACATTGCTTATTTAATCCATCAAATGCCTCACTGGGGCCACTTTTGCATATTGAGATATTCAAGCCCACAGAGAATTGATCGCATATCGCACTGTACTATATAGACCTCATCGTCCATTCGATTACCTTGAGTGTATTTTCTCCTACCCGAGTTATTTGATTACGAGCATGCATGTCAGGTGACCTTAGAACAGTAGAGAAGTCGGTAAAAGAAATATTGATCAACCTTATGGCTAAGAAGGTCATGTCCGTAGGAATACAGGCCTCGTTGACGAGAGGAGCACAAGCATCCCCCTCGACTGCACGTCGATCTAGCCGAGCAACGACTGAGAAAAGAAGCAAGCACCGCGACGATCTGGTGAATGCAAGGCATATCCCATCGTTCTTGCCCAACTACATCCCACCTCTGGCTGGTGCGGTTACTCATGACAGCATCCCATGTGACTTCGAGTACATGCTCATCATGGTGTACCTCCCAAAGGGGATACGTGCAGTTGGACCGCAGTTGGGATTGATCCCAACCCTCAAGATAAGTGATTTCAACCTGGGAGACATGAAGAATTATGCGATGCTTGCACCGCATCAGTACCTGACAAAGATGACTGGGAAGAAGCCCAAGATAGTTCCCCATCCATGGATCAAGGAGATAGCGCGGTCGACGATCTTGAATGTCATAAAGATCCCCCACTTTGGCAGATATCAGGAGGTTAACACGTGCGTTAAACCCCTCATATCGTGCTACCATGGAGGCTATCTCTGATTATATAGGTGCATGACTATGGATCTAGTGTTGATCCACCCGATCACCGGATTAAGCATGTAAGGACCAGAACCTCACCAGTTCTACCCAGGAAAGACATCATATCGCTCCTTGGCGCAGTGAATAAAGGAAGAATACGGCGATGTGGAGAAGGGGAAGCGAGGTTACAAGGTAGCCTCCATCCAATATGACGTAGTGTGCCTATATTTTCAATTGATCACTGGAAAGCTCGTCCGAAAGAACAGGCCGACACAAGTCACAGGCTTCGTAGTCTACCTTGCAGGGAAGTGTGTCAAAGGGATGCAAATGAAATGGGTGAGCTACCTCGTCAATGAGTTGGAGAAGGACTTCCGTGAAGCACAGGACCAAGGCTACGAGTTCCACTTTAGTTGGTTATTGATTCTCATAGCATTTTTTTCTTGGGAGATGTTGGAGGGAGTGACATTCCCTAAAGTTGAGCCATCAGAACCATTGGCCGTGAGGTTCACCACCTTGTGTTACAAGAGAAATAAGGCGAAGTAGTGGCAATCGAATGCGATGTTCCACGCTTACTACCTACAGCTCACGCTCGTCATTGAATCATTCCCCCGAATGAATCTGAACACCTTGCATACTTATAGACCACTAGCGAAGTTCCGCACAAACGGCCACTTCATCTACATCACTACGCGTCGAGATGAAAGCAAGCAGGAGTTGCAGTCCTCCTAAAAATTGACTGATGAAGATATGGAGGAGATAACCAAGGAATGGTTGGCTGAATTCCTGGTCCCAGTGGAGGATACAGAGCTCTCCAACCCTGACATCATCAAAATTGCTTTGGTCACCCGAATGGAGTATGATAAACCAAGTAGCGCTAAGAAAAAGAAGAAGGAGAAGGAACTGTAGGACATAGACAGTGAAGAGAACTACAACGCATTGGAGGAAACTACACCTAACTCACCTGGAGGAGGAGGAGGTGACGAAGTAAACCAAGAAGAGGAAGGGGAATAAGACAATAAATAAAAGGGTGAAGTAACGTCGCCAAACGATCCCCTAACAGAGGGAGAGACATCAAAGAAAAGGAAGGTTTCTCCGAAGAAACCCTGATCACAGAATAAATCATGAGCCAACAAGTCTCAGTAACAGAATGTGCTCACAGTGGATGATGTTGACCTCATCATCGTAGTTGTAGAATATGCTTCGGAGGGTATCTTACAACAACATGAATAAAAAAAGGAGACGTTGTATGACAGAATCAAGGCGGATCTGAAGGGGGTACAACAAGCTATCTATTCGAGCCACGCAGTGTCTACTGCACCATCGTCATCAGAAGGTGTAGAATTGGGGGATGAGCCCACCCAATTGTGAAGGATAGAAGATGTGACAGAAGCTTGCCTTCGTCGAGTCCAGAAAGAAAAAGAACATGCCACAGAGGCCTTGAAGAAAGAAAAGGAGGAATCCCTAGAGTAACTCTGGGTTGTGCAGCAAGAGAAATATGACATTAGAGTGAAGTTCGAGGAGGACAGAGAGAAAATCCAGAAAGAGAAAGACCAACTACTCACAGAGAAGACTGTGGTTAGAGAGGCAGTAACTAGAGAAATTCTCTCTGTGTCGGGCTTGGCCCAGATAGAAGAAGAGAGCAGAGAGCCAAGTGGGAAAGCTCATTGAATTCATTCAAAAAATTCAAGAAAGAGTAGCAGAGATAGAACTTCAAGCAGTGTCGAGCACTCCACAAGAAGTGCAAGATCAGAGGGAAGAAATTGCCAGGAGCACAGTTGAAAGAATCAGGGCATTGGCCTCAGAATGTAAGCAACTAAGTAATCGAATTGCACAGATCTATGAGCACCTTCCAGAAGACTCGAAGCTGAGGACATTGGAGGCACAACTCCAGGAGGCAAAGAAACATGCATAGACGGTACAAGCACAACTAAAACTGCTTAAACTAATGGAGAAGATGAAGAGGTCGCAGGAGAAGCGCGTAGTTCAACAGCAAGTGACTGCCATTCAAAGCAGAGTTATGGAGGTGACACAGAGACTCCAGTCGATGCAGGACGAAGCCTACAAAATTTTTGAAGAGCTCGAAGGACAAGGATCACAGTTGGAACAGGTGGTCTCAACAGTGGAACAATGCATGTAAGGGCCTGTCACTGAGCAAGCCATTCAGGAGTTCATCGAGCAGGAGGCTCTGGCGAAGCAGCAAGTCAAGGAATCTTGAGCTAAGCTTGAAGAATTTGAAGCAGTGTTGCTCAGATCAGAGTGACTCGGGACGAGTCACAAGTGAGTGTTGGGGGTCTGTTGGCCCTTGACCAAGTTTTGTGAAAACGTTGGTCATGTTTGACCATTTTTGCGGACTTCGACAGGCTGGTCAAAGTTGGAGCACCCAGGAGAAGCAGAGATCGCGGGATCTCGCCCATTTTGCGGGTTTTTTGGGGATTTTAGGGTGTATGTAACGGGTATGGGATGTCTTCCCATGGGTTCACCCATGTTTAGGCCCCTTTTTGAATGTATAAATAAGTAGATAGGACTTAGAGCGAAGAGAGTTGAAGGTGTGGCTTAATGCATGAGTAGTTGCCTTAGTGCATGAATGTATTAAGGCTTGCACAGATAAGTGCAAGAATTTTGTAAGTGTTTTGTTCACAGACTGTGTAAGGATTTATACCATGACCTAACTCGGGGAAGGAGGATCTGGCGAGGTGCGCGCAGATCTCTTGTTCTGTGCAGAGTTGGCTCTGTAGTTGGGTTCCTGTAAGGAGATTGAAAGAGTCTAATAAAAAAGAGAAGAGTTGGTGGATGTAGCCCCACACTGGGGTGAACCACGTATATCCTTTGTTATTGTTCTTTGTGCAGTGTTATTCATGGTGTTTATGTATTTATGTGTTTAATATTGATGCCTGATAGATTGATTCATTGATGCTTAGTGCTTTATATACAAATGAATGTTAGATCTGCTATGATGCTATGTGCTAAATGATTAGATATGCTTAAATCTTGGTTACTACTGCGTTGATATGTAATGAGGGTTAATCTGCGATGTGAATAAGAATTATAACTTGATGAATGTTATTGGTTAAGTCCTCTGTTAAGTATCGTGATCACATATCTGTGTCCCAGCTAGGTTGTAGACACTTGAGTCATGCAACCCCCCTAGATCTACCTTGGGTGAGACTGCATCTGCTTCAGAGGTGTTGCCAAAAGGGTCGGTAGTTAGTCTTTTGACGGTGCATTGTTGAAGCGTTGAACCCTGGATCTGCCCATGTGCCAACACCCTTTTATTGATGAAGTCCTAGAAAATGTGGGAGTTCAGGAAGCATATTCATTCACGGATGGATTCTCAAGCTACCTCCAAATTAAAATAGCTCTAGAAGACAAGTATAACACTACCTTTGCCACATAATGGGGATCCTATCAATACACAGTCATGCCTTTTGGACTGAAGAATGCACCAGCAATATTCTCAAGAGTATTCATAACTACATTCAAATAATTCATCCATCAGTTTTTAGAAGTGTACCTAGATTATTGGACAATATACAGTCTGTTGAAAGCCCATGTAGAGGTTGTAAGGCTAATGTTGGAAAGATGCAAGCAATGCCAAATATCCCTAAGAAATTCATATTTGGGACACCTTTTGGAATCTTATTGGGTCATATAGTATGAAAACATGGTCTAATAGTGGATCCTGCAAATATTGCAGTAATTGTGAATTTACCACAACCAAAATCAGTGCGACAATTGAGAGCCACATTGGGACATATAGATTATTACAAAAAAATTATAAAAGGGTATGCACAGATCACCGCGCCAATGGAGAAACTACTCAAGAAAGATATCAAATTTCATTGGAATGAGGACTGTCATCAAGGATTGGACACCTTGAAAGAGAGGATGGTCACAACACCTATACTAGTATTCCCAGATTGGGAAAAGACATTTCATGTGCATGTAGATGCACCAGCCATAGAACTTGGAGCTATTCTGGT
>SNQJ01S0013557.1:33262-57540 GCA_010110895.2 Picea sitchensis
ACACTTAGCAAATTTTGAGCTTAGAGCGATTAGAAGAACCCGTGCCCTAATTTCAAAATCGTCAACTCAGCCAACTAAGATTATGAAAATCACACAAGATGGCTCCACCAAAGCTGGGGCCGTCAGGCCAGTTTATCAGGGTCACTCGACAAGGTTAGAGGTGCAAGGAAAGGATACATCTCGAGCCCATAATTGAGCTCGAGGACATGACCACTTCGGAGCTAGAGTCTAGTAGCCTGACATGGGTTGAATAAGAGCTTCCCACAACACAGCGAGGAGAGGTAGGGAAGATATTGGGAGTTGGGAACATGGTTTCAAACCTTAACCTCGAGGAGTTGACAAGACCGGCCGACACAGATGAACCAAGGTCGTCCTAATCATGAGAAGAAGTCTAGGTCGAGGACATAACAAATTGACCAGAATCACCTAGGGATGAGGAGGGCGCAGAATCCACCGAGGTAGGCACATCCACAGCCAGACAGAAAAGAAATACCCCCAAGAGTTTAGATATTTCCTTACCCTTCATTCCTGACATAGTCCCCAATGTCGAGGACATGTTGGGGAAAGTGCCCAAGTTGCTCTACATGGACCATGACGTGCGCGACGCATCAAAATTCTTGGAATTGGATAAGGAATGTTATTTTATCAACACATGGGAGGTTGGAACCCTAGGAAGGCCAGTATTAGAGTCTGTGCAGTGCATTACGGGGTTATACAACTCCGGCGTCATGAACTTGCTGGACATTCCACACTTTGGGCGGGGCAAAAATGTCGTCCTATGCATCAAACAACTAGTGGCTCGGGTCCATGGGGGTATCTTGTGGATGGACAGACTTGTATAGATAGAAATTGCACTTATTGCCAAAGTTACAGGATTGCCCACAGTTGGCATGCCGCCAGAATAATTTTTGGAAAACAAGTCGCGCGAGAAGGATTTGGCAAAGCATGTGAAGGCACAGTTCGAAACGATGCAAGGGAGAAGAGGCCTCATTATCAAAGAAATCAATGATGACGCGACGAGGTTCTCCAACAAGATTCTAGCATGCAAGCTACTAAGTAAGTGTAGCAGAGAGGAATCCCCTGCAGGTGTAATCGCAGTAGTAGCGTGGTGCACAAAAGGAATGATGTGCAGTTGGGCACACTATTTATTGAACCAGTTCTTACTTGACTATCGCGACGCGCGGGATAATGGAACTGAGTTCCATTACTCTTGGCTGATGATATTGGTCACTCTCATAGGGTGATAGGAACCCAAGTACACCGCCTTCATCACTACGACAGACAAGTGCTACGTAGCCAAGTACAAGTACCTCTGGAAAATGAAGGACAACAAAGCGCAGCAGGAAAACAACGCAATGTTTTCCATGTTGCTAGAGGAAATTTAGCAGCGCACTACAAACAAATGGCACATTCTGAGGGAGGTTGCGCAGGAAACCGAGGGGATTGAAAATTTCAAGGCATCCTGACACCATACATGGATCCAAGTTGTGAGGGATACCAATCAAGCATGGTTGAATATGTAGTATTGTGTGACTAGAAAGGAGGTGGAGTGGATCATCAAAGATTGGCTTGTACAGTGGCAGTAGCCAATAACCAAACCCACCACTAGGACAAGTACGATGTAGTCTGCTAAACCTAAAGACACAATTGAGGCACACTTGTCACCACAAAAAGGGAGTATGGCTGGTTCTACTCGAAAAACAACAACATAGATAGTGCCAAGTGGGAGCGCAATCCCGAAGAAACCAAGGAAAACACCCACAGCAACACGAATAGGAAGCTAGCCACAGATTGCGACAAAGAATCCAACACAGGGTCAGAAGGAAGCAAGCTTGGGCACAACCAGTGGGGCACAACCCTCACAGTTCACAAAGGAGACAGCGCAAGGAACAAATGCGCTCGGTAAAAATAAATATGACACAGAGGACCCTCACCTTGGGATTCACTCCTGATATATGCCTTAAGGGGTTATTGTGTTCTCTTTGATCCTTCTACTACAACGATATTTATTGGCTTAAAGAATCATTTTCTACCTTGTCTCTGAGTAGTTATCTTTCAATTCACCAAGTTTCTCATTGATCTCTGACTCTATGACTCCATTTCCAAATGGACCTTCCATCTACTCTGCCACCAATTCTTTATATTCGCTTTAAACCAGAGATCTAGTCTTTGAAAAAAATACAAAATCAATCCTTTCACTGATTGATTTGAAAGAGAAAGCCCTCTCTGGGTTGGAAGGGATAGCTTCCAATCTCAAGTTGGTTTGTGGTTACCTCTATGCCTATTTCCTCCTCAACCAAGGAAATCACGAAGTGATAACACACATTATAATTGCATACCACAAAAATGTGTTAGCCCTGGAGCATCATGAATTGTCCATGCAAGCATTGCATGGAATTGAAATCGCCTTTGCCCTATTGGTTTAGAGACATCATACATGGTGATGCCATTTCATAGCTTTAATAGATCGTCAATAAGAGGCTCGATATAAACATTCATATATTTAACTTGGTACTTACCTAATTGATTTGAACATATACAGTACATAATTATTAACCATTTTACATACATAAATAATATATATGAGTAAATGAAATAAATATATGGCATTGTGCAACAAATACGAAAAATGAGATGATATTGCATTAAAAAAACATTGTTGTAAACAAATATCTGGAACAATCATTTCCAACATTATATGCTCCCTCTTTATTGACATCCATGGAGGAATGTTATTTTTTATAACAAAAGCAGGCCACACCAAGTAAATAGATCTCATCTCTGCAAATGGATTGACACCATCTGCTGCCAAAGAAAGCCTAACATTACGAGGGCCTTCTTTAAATTGTGGCCATTTTTCCTCCATGCCTCTAAATGCATAACCATTTGCAAGCATTCGAAGAATTCCATCTTCACTTCTATTTCATGCATGGTAATCCATCAATTCTACTAAGTTTTTGCACCTAAACAGTCATTGCAAGCGTGGAATAATGGGAATATAACAAAGAACCTTGCGATGCACCTTTTTTGTTACTTGATATGTTCGATATCTACTGCTATGACATTCAGGGCATTCTGTTTCAAATTCATATTGTTTATAATATATAATATGATCATTGGGACATGCATCAATTGCTTGATACTCCATTCCAATATATTTCATGATGGCAAATAAATCTTGGTATGTGCGAGGTAAAATATTTGATGGTGGTAATAAATATTCAACTATCAAGTTGGTACAACAAATTTAAAAAAAAAATGGTTAATATAATATCAATAATATTAATGACAAGCATTTCATCCATATCAATTTTACTTATAAACTAACAATAAAAAATTTAGAGGAACAAAGATAACCTTTATCATAATCATATGTGTGTGTGTGTGTGTGATCGATGAAATATATTGCATACCTTAACATCTGTGTGATCGATGTGTTTGAAAAAACATTCATAACCTTCAAGTTCATTATCAACAATACAATAGAGAGAAGAGTTATGTCGAAGCCTTCATAAAGGGGTTCGTATTCCTTCTCAAGTAGAGGTAAATCGTGAACATCATCAAAGTCGTCATTTTCATGATCATCATCGYGATCCATTCTAACATTAAATGTATCCTGGATCAATGTATTTGTACCATCATCCTCAAATATGTTATCAGCATGATCATCATCTTCCATATGATCATTAACTTGATCTTTAGTATTCGCAGCTCCATGTTCCTCTGATGCTTATTCTGCAACCACATTCTCCATGTGCGGATATTCCCTAGGAGGCATTTCCTTTATAATAACAAACCATCAAAAGATATTAGTGGATATATAACAAAGATAAAAATGATACACACATTTACAAAAACGATCAATATAAAAACATATATAATGAACAACTTACCAGTGGACTATATTCATGCCCCMCCTCAACATGTCCATGTTCCCTACAATGTCTTTTAGTTGTTGAGTTATTTAATCTTCTCCTATTAAATCTCGTGTATTGACTACAAGTACAATAACATTTCCCATCACCCTTTCTTTTCACTCCATCCCACAATCTAGAAAGTAATTCTCGATTTTGTTCTTGTGGATCAAGAATATTGTTATGTGACATTTTCTTTTACCAAGCTTGAGTGACAATTATTGATCTTAAAAAATTAAGCTCCACACTTAAAATATTTGTAATAATAGTAGAAAATAAAATAATTTTGTTTTTTCGCAGGAAAAACAGTCCTTGTAACCTCCGCAAGTCGTCACTAGTTTAGCAAAAGTGTCAGAATGTTTCTAGCATTCCAACTTTTTATAAATAAATAGGTGTTGATTTACGATGGATGTTCACTATTGAACGTTACTGTAATAAATGTGAGGAGAGGTTGACTAAGTCCAGGTCAAATGGAAACGGTCTGATGATATTTCATGGAATTTGGATATTTGATGCCTTCTCCATGGTCGTCGGATATCCGACGACGTCAGGGCCAATTTGAAAAAACAAAACCAACAAAATTACAATTTCTAAAGGTAAAATCCGACGACAATGGAAATTTTTTGGGTGGCGTCGAAGGATGCCATCAGATTTTGGATTCAAATGTAGTAGTGTCCTCTACAATGAACCTTGAGAAAGAAAGATCCATCTGAACAACGAAATCTATTGCAACTCTTCCTTTGGTTGAGAAAAGGTTTTTAAAATGTCAAGATCCCAAATGTGCTAGATCTTCAAATGAAGTTAATTGTCTTCCCGAGGAGTCCTTGAGACCCTAGATTGTATTTGTCATTTTCCTCCCCTTTGCATATGCTTGGAATAATTTGGTATTCTCATCCCCATTTTGGAGCCATAGGGTTGTGCTCTTTAGCCTTCGCTATGCCTCTCTTGCTTCCAATATCTGCCTCCATTTTTTTCTAGGGAAAATAAGGCCTCTTTTGCTTCTGGAGATGAGAAACCGCCCCCCTCTGTGTCATAGAGTGTTTGTAGTTTTTCCTATGTGCTAACAATATCCTGTTCATCCTCTTGCTTCTTCTTTCTGACCCATTCAATCATGGATTTTTAATGTTTTTTAGTTTTTTAGCAAACTGGAGCGTTGCCCGCTCTTCTTGATTTATGGGATTCCATAACTCCTTGACTAGATTGATAAATCATCTTCCTTTAGCTAGGAATAGTTGAATTTAAAAGGGCTCGTTGGTTTTATTGTGTTGCCCGCAACTCCAGGAATATTGGGTAGTCATCAGATCCCCCTCCTAAACCCACCCATTATTTGAAGAGGAGATGGGATTCCACCAGAGAGGTTTAAATGAGAAAATGATCAAGTCTTTTTGCAATGTGCTCTTCCCCCAACCTCTTATTTCTCTAGGTTGGGAAGCGTTTTGTGGACACAATGTCTAATAGACTAGAATCTCCTAATTTGTGACTAAAGTAGTCTGAATGGGCATCTTCATGTGCCCTTTGGCCCCAGAATTCTGCCTCTCCCGGAGAGAAATTTAAGCCACCCCCCATAATGAGATTGCTTTCTTTTGTAAAAGACTTGGATAGCAGGTTGTCCCAGAAATGAAAGCGATCCTGGGATGATCCATACATATTTAGAATCGTGAACCTATTTCAAATATTTTCCACATCAACAGTCATGCCCAACCCTGAATAGAACCCCCACTTGTTTACTAGTTTAGTATTAATTGTCCTCTAGCCCATGGCCAAACCCCCTGAGCGACCTTTTGCATCCAGCCCAAAGAACTTCCACCCTTTAAAGAGGTTCTACAGAAGAAGGAAAAGCAAAATTGCATCACCAAGTGTCTCTTGAAGCATCATAATATCTGGTTGAGAGTACTCCACTAGACTGTGGAGGGCCAATTTATTTGAGGGCCTTGCCACACCCCTATAGTTAAAAGAGAGTACTTTCATTTGGCACCCCCCTTCAAGGTTTGCGCTACTCTAAGGGCCCCAGTGATGGAGAGTTTTCAATCGGATGCCATGTCCATGGAAACCCTAACCTGAGATTTTGATAGGAAATATTTCTCCCCCTCCCCTTACTGAAGGAGGAAGGAAAAGGATTAATACCCAAACCCTCCAACTTGTGATTCAAATATCTAACTATCAGTGTGTGATGTTTTCTCAGCTGATTGTGCACCATGCTTTCCACAAAGAGTAAAGAAGAGTCTTGACTAGTGCTAGAAGGGGAGGAAGGGCTAAGAAGAGTTTTTCCAAGGGTGGTTCAGAGGGGGAAGGGACAAATGTGGAAGAGGGTATCGAGGAGAAAGGGATATTCTTCAAAGAACCAACCAATTTTTTTCCCAGAAAGGAAAATGGCCGAAACAAAAAAGTTAAAGGAGGGGATCGTGGAAGCATACCCATATGTACCACTACTCTTTTATGGATTCAACTCTTGGGAGATTCATGGAAATCTAGGGATATTCTCTTTGAACACGAGCCTATTCCCGAACTGAAGGAAATGGTCACATCTTGGCGCTATGAAACCACCTTGAGGCCCTCAACCGAATTTCCATAGCCACCAATCACCGATCTGCTTTACTTTAAAGCTTGAGTGGGAGAAATATCCCCCTACGACATAAACCCTCGCTTCTTATTCCTATCTTTATAGGGGCCAATCCTCTTTTGTTTCATAGGGAGAGCACACTCAGAGACCTGATGACCATGTTTGTGGCATATGTGGCATTTGAAAGGGATGCCCTCGTAATCCAACTTTTGCAAAAACACTTCGCTACCCCATGATAGTTTAATTTCCCCTGATATCCCTTTTCTGATATTTAGAGAGACCATTATCCGGGCCATCGACATCCTTCCAATGGTGTGGAAGGACATGTATGCATCCAAGTATGTACCAATAATGTTCCCGATACTTTCAAAACCCTTTGTGGTCCATAGTTCAGGGGGGAAACCAGGTAGACGTACCCAAATGGGGAGTTCATTAATTTTTTCATGGATAGCATCAGAAAAAGGCATCCATGTTTTTAATAGCAGTGACGTCGAGTCTGTTATCACTCTATAATTTCCAGACGTTGTAGAAGAAAAGACAGAGGTAACTACCAAACTACTTTGGAAGCTGGGATCTAGCCCTGCCAGCTTCAAAGAGGGATCTCTTTATAAGATTTAGATTTGTTTGATTTTTAAAATGTTAGGCTAGTTATGACAATTTGACTTTTGTTTGTTTGTTTATAATAATTGGCTGAAAGAATGATTAATTTTCCATAGGGATATGGGGTCTGTATTTAAAGATAACGATCAATTTCAGATTTTATAAGTTTGTCTCCACAGGGCAAGGTAGTAAGACCATTGGATCTATTTGAATCAAAGGAAATGAATAAGAGGGAAAAGAGGGGAAATTCTACTAAGAAGAGGAGACGTTAAGAATTCCTTCACTCAATTTCAGATGAAAAACATGAAGATCATTAAAAAACCAGATACATAGTATAATGAAATAAATTTTGTTCTTTTTACTTTATTTTAATGATTAGAGTTAGAAAAACATGCAATGATCATAGAGAATGGAGAAACATTTGACAAAGAGGGAAAGCACATCACCAACAATCTGACACAAGAATCCTGTGAATAAGCCTCTTTTATTATTGGTCTATCTTTTGAGAGTTTACACAATATATTTGGATGCAAAAATCAACCTTCATCACTTTGAAGGGAGACGTATTTATAAAACTATTTACATCAGATCTTGTCATAAATGATCAGGATATTATGGAGGAATATCTAACTAACTAGATCTCTAAATACAAAATATAGGGATTTGTAGATTTTCTCGGATCTCTTGTGTTGATTTGGTGGAAGTGGTTGATGACTCATCTCTTTGAATCTGACTGGTTGCTCCATGCTGACTAGAACACCAAAATTGTCTTCACTCAAGTAATGTGCATAGATCTTCCCACCTCTTTTTACCTGGGATGGAAATCTTGAGTAATTTACTGTATATTTCATCCATTTCTGTATACTTGGAAAAGGTAGGCTTAATGATGAAGATATGTTTAATATCATGCTGAATACTCAAGTCTAATTGTAATGTCTCCATGAAAGATTTACCAGTAATGCTTCCCTGTATCCCTGCAAACTTTGAACTGTCCTTTGCCACTGTGCTCATTTTCTTATTGTAATCATGCAGAGTGGCCATTTTATCATTTAGTACTAACAATCCAGGAATCCCTTTCTTGTGTAGCACCTCGAAATTACTGAATAATCTTTGCACACCTATGTCCATCACTTGAGATTTTTCTTCCATATGCAACATAAATCCTTTCTTGGTCATGACCTTCTTGATCTCAAGGATGGTTCCAGTCCTGTCCTCAATCTCTAATTCTTCTAAGTCTTGTTTGTTTTTGGAGTTTAGAAATCTGATAAGTTTAGTGGCCTTTGTGGGCCTTTCTCCTAACTCTTCCTTGATGATCTCAATTTCTCCCCTGGCCTTCTATACTAACTCATGTTGTTCAAAAATAATCTGTATGGATGGCCACATTTCTAACATTGATTTGTTGATATCTATCCAAATGTTTTCCTTATCTTGGGATAAGGTATTTGTGATGGCCATCTCTTTCCCTAGTTGTCGTAATTGTTGACTAACCCTTTGAGACTTATGCATCTCTTCTTGGTGACTGGCTTGGAACATTGACTTCAACTCCTGCAAGTTCTTTACCTCTTCCTATAGTTTTTTTATCTCTTCCCCTTGGATGGAAATGTCTTCCATGGATTTAACAAGTTTGTCAGATGCATCTGAAACTTGTACTGGGATTGCTGATGGAATTTCTATTGTTGTGGATGCTTCTGTTGTTCTGATTCCTGTCAGAGGGACTTCCTCTAGTGGGATCATGGCCATCTGCACATTTTGTTCTTTTTCCTTTATCAATTTATCCATTTATGCTTCCATTTCTCTTATTTGAGCATTTTGTTCCATGATTATCTTTAGCATTTCTTCTTTGTGGCCTTCAGTCCCAGCCACTTCTTTGGCTTGTGAATCTTCTGTAGTTGGAAGCTTTAGCTTCTTTCTTAGAGATGTTATATCAACATTCTTCTTTTTTAATAACTCCTCTTCTGCCTTGACATTTGTTGGTTCATAACCAATCTTTAACACCAATTCTTCTAATGATTTTATTTTGTTGTCCTTGGCCAAAGAAGAGATCTTATCCAGCTTTAATTGGGACTAAATATTGTTCAGGGATACCTGCAACTTAGAAGCATTCATTGAGGTATTTTTCAAGATTGAGAATATCATCTCTCCTTTCTGCCTATGCATATCCATTTGGTCCACTGGATGGACATCCTTTACATCAAATTCAAATGAAGTCTTCTTATAGTCTGCAACTATTTTAGGATGGGGAACTTGTGCTTGTAAGAATTCCATTTACATTCTTCCTCTTTCTGTGTCAAAGGTTGATAGTAGTTTGTGTTGAGTAGTGGAGGTATGCTTCCAAAACTGAGCATAGGTGTTGTTGTTGAGAAGCTCATTTCTTTGCTTGATCTGTTTATATTTGTCAAAGATGTTTGACTCTGTTTTCCCATGATTTGATTAAGTTGTCAGAGTAGTGTCTAGGTTTCTTTGAGATGTTGGTAATGATGCAGACACTTAAATTGATTGTCTTCATAGGTTGAAGAATGTGGTCCCTCCAAGACTATGGTGGACTACATTTCTCCCTCCTTGAGAAAATCTGGAGTATGACTGGTTTTGGCCATCTTTCTGTAAACTTGGAAATCCTCAGTCGATACCTTTGTGACTAAAAGAGAAACCTCCTTCCTTGATATCTTCTCTACTTTCTTTTGGGGTGTGTTAGTATGTGAAGCAGTTACAAGGGCAGGTTGCTCCTCTGGTTCTTGTAATGTGTTCTCATGCCACTTTGTTTGGTTCATGTATTTCTCCACCTATGGCTTATGTGTGTGAACATAAGGAGTGCTTCTTTGTTTGACTCTGATTTCATATATAACACCAAATGGGTAATATTCCCAAGTGTCACTCAGAGTAAACCTCATTTGTTTCAAGAGGTTATCTGCTTCTTCTCCTGCTGATCTGTTGTTGCAGATGAAAGGGCGAATCTGAGTCTTGATCCTGATAGGGGACTTCTTCTTTGTTGCAACAAAGTGAATGTCATTTGAATTCACCATTTGACTTATGTATTCTAGTGCAAAAATCCTCACTGGGAGGTATTTGGTAAATTTGTATGGAGGAACCTCACACCCATATACTCTTATCCTTGGCTTTGTGCTATTGTTCAACATGCAAACAACTAGGTGAAAGAACTGGTCTATGAAGTCCTTGAAGCTGTAATATGTTGAATTTTTCCTCACTAATGAGGTTCATGAGGTCACTGACTATGGGCTTCCTTCCTGATTTAATTTCTGAAGTGCATAGGGAAACTTGTCTAACTGAAAAAATAAGAACATGTAAACCAAAATTGAGGAATATCTAAACATCCCTTCAATTGGAAACCTAAATAGTTGATCATGGATGTTATCAACCAGAAATTGACTGAAATTAAATTTAAGTGAAACTCTTTCTTCTGTGGAAAATATGGATAAAAAACCTAGAATAGGTTCATCTACCCATTCATATGAGAAATAATCTAATAGGTAAGAAAGCATGGAAATGATTTGGTTGGCTTTGATAATGAAGATGGAAGAAGAGTAAGGGGGATTTTTCTTGGGCAATTGGGCATCTTCTGGGAGAAAAATCTCAAAAATCTAGGTTCTTTGGGGGAAAGTGAGTTTCTGGTACAAGTTGTTTAGGGATTCAATGGAAAACGAGACAGCTGCATCGTTTCTAGGGATTTGCAACATCTGGTCAATGGCTTTAGAGGTGACTGTGAACAAAGTTTCGCCAGAGGAGGAGACAATGGCCCTTTGGTCAAGTGAATAATGAGCTTGGAATCTGAGGGAAAATTCAGGAAAATGATGGGTTTGGGGGAACATGTACAGAGGTAAATTGGACTCACATAGTCCAATTTCATCACTCTGGTCCAGAAAGATGTCTTTTATCCATGAGTACAATTCGAAGAAGTCGAATTCGCACCTTGGATCTATGATTTTATAATCTTTATCCGCCAAAGGGATATGGTCCAGGTCGATAGGAGGGGGAAGTATCGGGTTCTCGGACATATCAACGGATTTGGCCTTGGGGGGCATGATTGACAGAACTTGAGGTAAAGTAATGGTGGAACTGTAATTTCCCGAGAAAAATATGCCTGTCGATGGATAGAGGTCGTGGTGGTTAGCTTGACAACTTGGTTCGATGCGGTGTTCACGGTGTTTGTATCAACAAATGGTGTTACAGGGTGATGAAACCAGGTTTAAAGGTGTACAGTATGTGTCTATTATGGCGCAGGGTGGTTATGAGGCATTTAACGGTCATGGGGAGTGTTTTAATTGGGTAATGTGTATGTAGGATGGGACAGATGGCGGGTATAAATAGGGTTACGGTGGCAGAGCGAGGTGAGTGGTATTGGATGGTGGTTTGGGTAGATTTCGGAGGGGAGGGGGTAGGTGGTAAGAGAAAATAGGAGAGGGGGCTCCAAAATGCTATGGACACACCATGTTAGGTGGGACCGACGCGGGAGAAACCACTTTTCAGACCCCCCCCCCCTGTCGTTAAAGTCAGAAAGGTCAGGGGGGTCTGAAAAGCGCCGAGGGTCGTTGATCTGAGCGATGATAGATGCCATCGATGGAGACCTGTGCGGGAATTAACACTACAAGACAAAGTGTCTTTTCCGCTAGCAAACTTAGGATAAAAATATGCGCTAGGTAGCACTAAGTTTATTTTTTTTCCACTTTACACAATAACTTTATTTTCCTAAGCTAACATAACCAAAATTAATCAAATAAAGGGTATTTTGACATCCCCTTTCAATTTTTCATGAGACAAACATCACTAACCTATCTTCTAACCTAGGCATCTAACATTATTAATCCATCTTAGACTCTTGGATTAATTATTACTCTAACCTAACTACTTTGGCCAAGATTAAACAGTTTGGCCAAACTTATTCTCTAACCTATCAACACAAATTCAAAAAGTTTGGTCATGATTAGACAATATGATTCAAACTAAATTTATTTTTGATGGGGTTTTCTTATTTTTCTCTTTTTCTATTTTTTCTTTTCTTTCTTTTATACCCTCATTTCATTTTGTGTATTTTTATCTTTTATCTTTTTCTTTTTCTTTTTCTTTTTTCTTTTCTTTTATTGTAAATCATTTGCAGAATGAAATATTATTTACAATGTAAAATGGATGGAGGAAGAAATTTCAATCACCAGGTGATACTATGAAATATAGGGTTATAACAGAGTCTATACACCAAGGGGATTTTAGGACCTTAGCCGCATCCTCTTCATTCTGGAATTTGAGCATGAACCAACCTTTGGATAATAGGTAGACAGGTAAGGGGATCTGCAAATTCGTCCAAGACTCCGTGACCCAGTCCCTCAATGTGGTGATGCCCAAATTTCAACCATTAGATTTTCCCACCACCACCCTTTGTGTCAAGGTCGAAACCTTTGGAAGCATAACATCGTCACCTAGGGACAACTTATGGGGTTGGGCAACGACTTTAACCTCGACCTGTGTTTTTTGTTTTTTGACCACTTGTTTTTCTCCAGAGTTCCTCTAAGAGTGGTTTCTCTTACTTCCCTCCTATTGATCTGAGGGTAAAGGTGACTCTCCATTCGCACCTTCTTCATATTGGTCCCGAATATATAGCAAAGGGGTTGAAAATAGAAAATTTTCTAGCTCAAAGGAGGTAGACTTACCCATATCCGACACTTAAGGTATTCATGCATAAGAGAGTCGAGAGTTGGGGGAATTCCAGTTGAGGTTAGTCTAGTTCAAAGCCACAAAAACATGGTGTCCCTTGACCCTTCAGCAGATCTGTGAGATTAGGGTTCAGAGGAAAAATCCCCTCAAAGGGTTCTTCTGGTAGCAACATCGCCTTTGGTTTGCAAACATGGTCTCTCACCTCTGACATTAGTAGATCTGGAGTATTCACGTCTGGTGTGGAGGAAAATATTCCTGAGAGATCAGCCACAGGACACAGAGCTAGGTTCAGACCACATGGAGAATGAACTTGTGGAAGAAGAAAGACCCCATTGTGAAACTCACGAGCATGAGTACTTGGTTTGGAGGATGTAGCTACCCTTTGAGCCTCCTCCATTTCAACAGATGAAGACAAGAAACCCGAGTCAAGTGAAAAGTAGTGTCCAACCGACACACACCATATCGACTGCCCTTCTGAGGAATCATCTTCATAATCCACAATGTCACCAGAAAAATCTAAAAATCCCCTACCCCTGACATCACGCCTAACAAAGGAAACAATGTAACTCTGAACGCCCGACCAAGGTAGAAAGTAATGGACTAGCTTCAATTTAGTGATGGTCACAGCCTCAGATCATATGAGAAGAAGCCTCGATGTGACCTGCGGCTAGGGTTACTGCAAAGCTCCATCTCCCTCTTTCCCTAATACCTTATATATATATATATATAGGACGATTCCAACTCTAGTCTAATTTTATTATAGACTTGAGAGTTGGAATTAGTTGTGCATCCACATGCTATCATAATTGAATTTGTGTGCACCAATAATGAGGCAAAATACGAAGCTTTGATTCAAGAAATGATTCTCGCACGAGAAATGAAAATAGAACATATAATTGTGATAGGCGACTCTGAGTTGGTAATAAATCAAGTTACCTAAAGATATCAGATTAAAAATGAAATACTCAAATTATATTTCAAAAGATTTAATGAATTGATTGAAGCCTTTAGCTCTTTCAACATCTCTTTTATCCCAAGGGACAAAAATCAGAAGGTAGATTCATTAGCTTTGGTGGCCTCATTGTCAAACCCAGATGATGTTCAAAGAAGAACAACTTTTCAAGTAAAAAGAATATTCCGACCTTTTGTACCTGACAATCATGAGTATTTACAAGTATTTGAGAATGATGAAGAATTGGAAATTTTTTTGATGAGTGATGATGAAGATGAGGATAATCACATAATTGTTGTCTCAAGGAATTGTATTCAATCTGAGTCTCTTTTTACAAGATACAATCATGCTAAAAACCTCCTGGAAGAAGCATCGCTCCGAAAATTCCAAGAAACAAGAAAGATTAATATTGGAGCTGATAGTTCCCCAAAATATTTCAATTTGGGAGTTGATTGCACAATTGATGAAGTTGATCAATATGTCATATTATTTAAAGAATATATTGATGTGTTCGCATGGAGTTATGATGATTTGAAGGCATATGATAAAATAATATTTCAACACATAATTCCCTTGAGAGAAGGGGAAAAGCCTATCAAGCAGAAGATAAGGATAATGAACCCCAAATTAAAACCATTGGTAAAGGTTGAATTGGAAAAATTAAAGAAGGCTGGAATAATATACCCCATTCGACATTATGACTGGCTTTCAAACCCTGTGATTGTGAGAAAAAGGACTGGGGAGATTCAGATGTGTGTATATTTCAGGGATATTAACAAATCAAGTGTAAAGGATAATTGTCCTTTTCCTAACATGGAGTTTCTTCCCCAACAAGTCACGATATCGGCTTGCATGTCCATGTTAGATGATTTTTCTAGGTATAATCAAGTCCTGGTTGTTGAGGAAGACATAGCAAAGGAAACTTTCATAACACCTTGGGAGACATATGCATATGCTTAGATGCCTTTTGGTTTTAAAAATGCAGGAGCTACATTTCATAGGGCTATGTATCATGCTTTTGAGGGGTTGATAGGAAAATTCATGGTGGACTATCAAGATGATTTAACAGTTCACTAAAAAACAAGGAGCAATCAGATTCATCACCTGAAGAAATTTTTTGACAGGTGTAGGTTATATGGTGTTTCTTTAAATCCAAAAAAATGTTTATTTGTTGTAACTGAAGGAAAACTATTGGGTCATATTGTGTGCAAGGAAGGAATCTATATCGATCTAGAGAGAGTTAAAGCTATAAATGAACTCAACCCCCCATCATCTAAGAAGGGAGTTCAATCATTTTTTGTAAAAATCAACTTTGTACAAAGATTTATCCCTGACTATGCAAGTATTGTGAAGTCGATCAATTTATTGTTGAAAAAGGACCAAAGGTTTGAATGGGCCATGGATACACAAGAATATTTTAATAATATAAAAAGGAAATCACTATATCTCCAATCCTCATTAGCCGAGAGTTTCAAAGAGACTTCATCATTTATTCATTCACTACAGAAACAGTTGTTGCATCTGTTCTTACTCAGAGAAATGCCAAGGGTGAAATATTTCCAATTAGTTTCATGAGAAAGACCCTTCATGATTATGAATTGAGATATTCAGAATTGGAGAAGCAAACCTTATCTCTTGTAAAAGCAGTGGCGCACTTTCAAACTTATATATATTAAATTCTCATGTCACCGCATATGTTCCATTGTTATCAGACTAATTGTTAAGTGCGGATACAAATCAACCCCCCCTAGCTTCACTACGAAACTAGAACAAAACAAGACAGTATACTACTCTTTCCTTAGATTTCAATTATCAAATGAAAAATGGATCTAGAACATACCTTTTAAATATCAAAGATCTAACTTTGCCAATGAAATCCAAGCTCTATCGCTAGGCTTATGGAGAAATATCTGTAAATAAACGTAAGCCAATGAAGACAAGAATAACAGAGTCTATTTGATATGAAACTATGTACGTGATCAAGGAATTGTACAATGTGAACAAATAACATTCATATAGGAAAGAAAAGTATATGTGTATTAAAGAATGTGGAAGAAAGATACAACCAGATGCCTTGATGTTGTCAGGTTCCTTTCAACAATTCCTCGCTTCCCACACACTTCTAATCCACAGATTTTGAGACTGTATATCTAATAGCTACTCACAATCTATCTTGATAAAGCAAAGCTCAAAGCCAACATACAAGCTTCAAAAACTACAAGCTACAAAACTCAATAACAAGCCAGTCTAGCTTAATCCCAAGCCAAGCTAACTTTCTCCATGAGAGCTCCTCTCCTTTTATAGGCTAGAGAGGATAAGGTGAGGAGGTTAGGATGGTCCCGCTAAATCATGAAAGCGAGTAAGATTCAAACCATTTGGAGGCAACCTCACCATAGAAGCTTCTCCTTCTAGAAGCATTGAGAAAATGCTCCTTTTTCCCACGTACAAAGGTCGTCGCACCCTAGCTATAGAGCAACCCGCGGAAACTCTGCAACCTAGATATAGAACAAGGTGCGGAAATCAGGCATTTCCGCACCCTGTGTATAGTGCAACTTGCGGAAATCCTCCTTAATAGGGTTTTTACAAAGGAAAATACAACTTCTCTCAGAGAAAGTTCTTCTCCCTTCTTTCTTCAGGAATTCAGGCCACTGGCCCCTCTGAAGGCAACAAATAGGTTTACATCATTAATGGTCATAAGGGATGATGAAAATAATTTATTGTTGAAAAAGGACCAAAGGTTTGAATGGACCATGGATACACAAGAAGCTTTTAATAATATAAAAAGGAAATCACTATATCTCCAATCCTCATTAGCCCAGATTTTCAAAGAGACTTCATCATTTATTAATTCGCTACAGAAACAATTGTTGCATATGTTCTTACTCAGAGAAATGACAAGGGTGAATTATTGCCAATTAGTTTCATGAGAAAGACCCTTCATGATTATGAATTGAGATATTCAGAATTGGAGAAGCAAGCCTTATCTCTTGTAAAAACAGTGGCGCACTTTCAAACTTATATACATTAAATTCTCATGTCATTGCATATGTTTCATCCTCTCCTGTGAAGATGCTTTTAAATCAGCAATTGAGAGAAGGAAAATGGGAAAATTAGTTGGTGAAGTTTCAGGAATATGATATTGAAACTAAGCCTTTAAAAGCAGTTAAAGGACATGGTTTATGTAAGATCATTGCAAATAATGATTCTTTGGATGGAGTAATTTTGATTTCAGTAGGAGAACCCATGACAATTTCAAAATGGTATAAAGATATTATATTCTACTTGAGGTTTGGACAATTTTCAGTCACTATGAACCCTAAAGAGCGAAGAACATTGAAAATGAAGTCAAATCAATATGTGCTAATTGTTGATATATTGTTCAGAAGGAATTATGATGGGATATTGTTGAGATGTGTTGATGAAAGAAAAGCTCAAGAATTGATGAAATAATTCCATGAAGGTATATGTGGTAGACATTTTGAGCCTACCACCACAACCCATAAAATAATAAGAGTTGGGTTTTATTAGCCATCAGTTTTTAAAGACTCATATGCTACCATAAGAAAGTGTGTATCTTGTCAACAATTTTCAGGGAAAATGAAAAAATTTGCAATGCCATTACATTCTATATCTATGGAACAACCATTTCCCCAATGGGGACTCTATGTTGTTATACCAATAAATCCAAAGTCAAGCAAATGAAATACATATATCCTCACCGCTACAGATTATTTTACAAACTGGTCGGAAGTTGTAGCATTAAAAATGGATGATTCTGAAGAGTTGATTAAGTTCCTCAAATATAACATTTTATCAAGGTTCGGTGTCCCAGAAAAAATCATTACTGACAATGGCTCAATTTTCATTATTTCAAAATTTACAGAATTCTGCGGAGAATATGAGATTGCTATGGGGAAATCATCAAATTATTATCCACAAGGGAATGGTCTTGCATAATCCACTAATATGACACTCATTCAGATATTGAAGAAAATTATCGATAAGAACCAAAGGAATTGGCATTTGAAATTGACAGATGCTTTGTGGGTGAGCATAATGATTCTGAAAGACAACACTAGGATGTCTCCATACACATTGGTTTATGGGAAAGAAACAAAAATCTCAATTAGCCTCGAGCTAAATGCCTTGAATTTTGTAGTTAATATAGAGGATGCAAAAGATAGTTCACCTATGAAAAAAAGAGTGAACCAATTATTGAAATTGGAGGCAGAATGAAGTAAATCCTTGAATAGAACTTCTCAGAGACAACAAAGTCTAAAAATATATTTTGATCAGAACACAACTATAAATAATTTTCAAATGGGCAAACTGGTGTTACTCTGGAACAAAGCTAAGGAGAAACCATTGATGCACACAAAATTTGAATCACTTTGGGTTGGACCATATATCATTGAAAAGATCTTGGGTTTTAATGCTTGTATGCTCAAAGAAATGAAGGGTAAAATGTTAATGTTGCATGTTAATGAACAACATTTGAAAAGCTTCTTCGCCTGAAATTTTCTCATTTCCTTATACATAATTTTCATTTATTTAGTTTGTGTATCCTTACCTTTCGACCCCATATCCCAATGGATGGAAGCATATGGTCATGAGGATTCTGGATTCTTGACAACCCACGGAGGGATATAATCCCACAGTTGGATCCAATTGTTGAGATCATTTCGTGCTTCCTTGTTCTCCTTCCACATTCTATCTTCCCTAATTCTTTTTTTCATTTATTTTCCCTCTTTTATGCCTCCCCTTATTTCCCTTTCTCTTTTATCCTTTCTTTTCTCCCTTTCTGGTTTCAAACTCTCTCTCGTCCGTCCCCGCCATTTTGTTGTTTTTCCCAATACACATTGAGCATTGTTTAATGCTAACAACTATTATGCAGGCTCTGAAAAGATCGTCATTAATGGCAAAAGGCTCGAGGAATTACTCATTAAATTTCAATAAATCTTCATTTGCCAAGGGATTAAATTATCATTATCTCTCCAAAAAGATTTATTTGAGGTTATTATCCAACTGAAGAAATAGTCCCATCAACTTATGGCAGCGTCAACTAGACAACAGTTTTGTGGTGATACTCTGAATATATTTAGTTGTGAAGACCAAAACTTTCAGTGATTAAGAGCATATTTGTATTATTCTTCTCCTCCTGCACATAAAGATGTAATTTGGGCATTTGGAATCACTTGTGTTGGGTGTGTTCCTGAGGTTTTTGATTGTAAGGAACTCGTTGCATGGTGTGTGGACAAGTACATGCCAAGTCAAAGAATTATACAACTCCAGGATCACTCTCTGATTTCTCTTTCACCTCAAGTTTTTCACAAGATGTTAAAGATGTTAGAGACGACTCTTACTTTCAAAGATGAAGATTGTAGAGAATTCCTGAAAAAACATAACAATGGGCTTGGCCTCCTGCCGAAATATTTGGAGAATCCTACATCTATCCCAACAGACATAACCAAAATCCAGGTTGAGTCTTTTAAAAACCCTTATCGAGAAATTGCATGGCTATTTACCAGGGTGACAGGTCAGGAAAGCACTGCTTCTATCTCTCGCATGATTTTATATATTCTATATTTTATAGTACAAGAACATGCTATTTTTTATTGGGGAAAACTCATTTCTATCAAAATTTCGTCCCAGTTATCACACTATAAAAAGAACAAAAAATTATTTATGGCCTCTTATCTAATATTTTCTATTTTGCATTGTTGTCAATTCCCAAACTTAACCATAAGTAAAAGGGTGAATTGTGAAACAGATCCAGTTACCTTTTGGTATCAGGCATTATGGAGACATAAGACCCCTCTATTTTTCTATGAAGTTTATAATAATTTTGTTTCAGACTTCAAAAGGTTGTTATTCAGCGAAAACACTTCAAGGATATCTGAAGAATAAAAAGAGAAAGCCTTGCTTAGAGGTCGATCTGAAGGATATGCAACTGTCCCACATTTTCAAAATCCATAGGGAAATTGGGGATGCACTCGACGACTCTATTGATGGTTTAGAAGCTAAAAATGACAAATTAAAGGAGAAGATCAGAGAATTAGAAATTGACTTGATGCCTCTTCCAATCCTGGCCAGTCCTTTGACAATGGTTAAACCAACTACACCCGGTATTAAATTAAAAGGATATTCTAGTTTGCTCACAACGGTCCAAAGTTATGTAGAGAAAAACATTAAAAATAGAATGTCACCGATAATAAAAACATGAGAGGTATCAAAAAACATTGTTTCTTTCATTTCAAGGGCACATGTCTTTATTATTCAAAAGACTCACAAAGATAGATCTGGTAGGAAGCATTGATGAGGTGTGAGATCCTAAGTTAATTCTCAATTCAATGTTTATGACAAAGCAACAATTTGATGAACAAGTGGAGATATTAAAGGGGTTATCGGCTGAGAAATTTTATGGCATAATTGAATATAATGAAGAAGAGATAGATAATTGGCTAGTTGATTATTCTATGAAAAATCAAGATATTGAGGAGGCAATACATGACATTTCTCATGACCTAAGAGATTTAGAAGGTGAATTATTTAAAATCAAAATCAGGCATGAAATAAATGTTGCGCCAATGAAAAATTACATTGAAGATCGGTTTAAGAAGGTGATTGATAAATTAACTAAAGAAGACCAAGAAACAACAGTTGAGACGGTTCATATAACCGCCAACGAGGAAAATAAAAGGACAACAATAATAAAGTAAATGAAGAGAGACCATCATAATAAGTTTATGATGATCACATCTTGCTTTCTTTATCAGTTTTTCATCCAGTTATTCCACTTCTTTGACTAGAAAGGTTTAACTGAAATCTGATAACCTCTTCCTGTCTTCTTTCCAGGTCTTGCTACTTTGTCATCGCCCATCATCTTATTTTCACAGATTACTTCTTGTTTATATTTTCTTTATGTTCCGTGGGAGCCCCAATCCCAGTCCTTTGGATAAACGCATTTAAATTTCAAAGCTTTGTAACAGAGTTTATATTTCTCATAAATCCCAAGAGAACTATTTCGAGATTAAATTTCAAAGCTTTGTAACAGAATCTATATTTTTCATAAATCCCAAGAGAACTATTTCGGGATCATTTTTTGACGGTATTTTATAACTCTGATTTTTGAGTATAAATTATTTGAGCTTGATCTATCATTTTCTTTATTTTGATATCCACACGCGGTTTACTCTATTAAAGTTCTTTATGCTCATACTCATATCACATATAGTTTTCAAAAGGTCGTAGGACGAGCAAGTCCGTGGTCTGCGCAAATATCATCCTTGAACACAAAGCGCAATACCTGTGCAACCTTTCCATTTCGGGCTTGAATCACCGACAAGCAGGTTTAATTTTCAACAGTGGAGATCCTATAAGAAGTTCGGATTAGCGGCTCTCGAGCGAGCATGATTTCAAATTCGCACAAGGATTAATGACTAGGCAGGGGAACCAAAGTCCCGAAGTAAATCTGAGCTATTGAAGGCTGGGGACACGTGTCGACAGATCTCACACTTCGAAAGATTTACTTCGGAGGATTGTGCAAGCAAGCATAATAAAAGGCCTAAAGCCCGAACTCCCGAAGTAAATCTCGGTCGTCCAAATCTAGAGGACACGTGGAGGCATATATCTCACTTCGGGAATTTGACACTTCGGAGGATTGTAAGAGTTGTGCATTGAAAAGTCTCAAAGAGTCGAAGCTCGAACTCCCAAAATAATTGTGGATCGTTGATCTCAAACCAACAGGGACCGTTGATCTTGGAAGCAACCCCGAAGTCCTAAAGGTCTCGAAGTAAATCTTGGTCGTCCAAATAAGGAGGACACGCGGTGCCAGATCTCACACTTCGGGAATTTGGCACTTATGAGGATTGTAAGAGCTACGCATTGAGGAGGTTTAAAGCCCGAACTCCCGAAGTAATTGCAAGTCGTTGATCTTCATAGTAGGAAGCCAAGTCCATCCTAAAGCGGCGCGTGGCAACAAAAGTGGAGCTTTCCTAGATCGTAGATTGCGATCAGATCGATGACTCACGTGTGTTCGACATGTCAAAATTGCACGAGGATTAGTGACTAGGAAGAAGCCCCAGGGTTGCATATCAAGTGCCACACGTCCTTCTCCATCAGACGATCATGATTTACTTCGAAACTTAGGGAGTTTTTCCTTCGAGAGTTACGGTTTCCCCACTTCCGATTTCCTTCGAAGTGCTTTTGCCCTAAGTTGCAGATTAGGCGCCACGCGTCCTCTGGAACGAAAGTCAATATTTACTTCGAGAATCCAGGCTTCAGGAGTTTTAGCTTCCCCGCTCTCGTTTTCCTCCGAAGTAGTTTCTCCTGGAGTCTAGAGAGCCCTGCCACGTGTCCTCCTCAGATCGATAGTCGTCGTTCACTTCGGAGCTCCAACTCTACATGCAGACCGCCCCCGAGCTCTGAAGTGCCAAAGTACGTGTCAGTCATCATTTCAGACATGTGGCGCTCTCATCAGTTATGACACCTGGCGTTGACATGTGTTTCTTCTCTTTTCATGACACGTCAGCATAGTGACGTTAGACCACCACGTCAGATTACCCTCCGGGAAGTGTTCTTGTTCAGCGCCAAAAGTAGCGCCATCTCCAAGCGCGATTAGAATGATCCTAAAGTTGGCAGGCAAATAAGATTTAGCGGTGGCGCTAAATTTAGAAGGTATGCCCAGATCGCAGATCACGACCAAATCAACGACCACGCTCTATTGCGGGGACGCAACATGCTCGAACGATAAATTTTTTGAGCGGTCCCACAATCGAAACCGTGGTATAGTAAAAGAGCTACGTGGCGGAAGATGGTGAATTGTGGGCTCAAAAGCAGTGTGAATCCAAACTGCCTTTGACGGCTCCACAATCACGTGCTTATATAACGACAAATCTGAGAGCAGTGCATGGCAGCCCGCTAGGCGTTAAGACTCATCCCGATCTTGATGAGAGATCAGTTAATGAAAAAGGAGTGGTGGTTGAAACCTCGACTCACTCCATAAATAGAAGGCGTGGAGAATTTGGCCATGGAGACAGAATTGTCAGCCTGAGGTACCACGATGGACGTTTTTTCCTGCTAGCCCATGCTGAGCTAAGTTTGCGGCTGATAGGAGGATACACGCACAATCTGACAGAAGAAGGCACACATGTAAAGCTTTGAATGGGATGGCCGGATCACACTCCTGGCAGTTGTGGACTGATCTGATATAAATAGATCAATTTAGATTTTGTAAAGTGGGGGGTGTTCTTCATAGGCTGGAGAGCCGAGTGAGTTTCAGGAGTAGGGCTCTATAGTTTAGATTTATGGATCCCTGAGATGATGGAGGAGTTGTTGCTATCATGCCCATCTTTCATGGTTCACCAGACATTTTCTGTTTTCTTCTCCTCATCACCACATTAATCCTTTTGTATGATAGACAGTTTAAATGTCTTCCTTATCCATGATACTTATGACTCCATAGCCCAATGGTCCCGAACTGATTTGCAGTTACTTATGTTATCTTTTCCTCTCTCTACAGTCTCACTGATCCACCTTCTCAAACCATTTTAATCCTTTTACTTTATTTGGATGGGTATTGGGCTTATCCTCTTATAGTCAGAGGGTGACTCTCAATGCTAACACAAACTTTTTTCTTTAATTTTTATGTGATCATAAATCTTTAATTTAACTATGATGGATGTGAGGAAATTTTGCTTATCTTTTTCAAATATGTGATGTGTGAGGTTCTTGGTCATTTCTCGAGAATTTTCTTTAAAAACAAAACATTTTATTTTCTGCAACCTTTATATCTCTTTGAATATCACGATGGACTTTCTCGAAGTCCTATATTATTTTGAAAATCTAGAATTCCAAGAGTATCTTGAAACAGAGAGGAGTAACACCTCTATAAAAATGCAGGGGGATTTGTGTCCCCATGAGGTTTATGTTTCAGTCCTAACAAGTTTTTAAATAAATGCTCTGTATTTTCATGCCTGCGATGTAGTTTTATTAGTTGTTGTGTTTACTTATTGAGATGAATTTCATTCATAGTTGTAATGTTGTAGGTTTCTTTCATAGTTACAATTGTTTATGAGTAAATGCATAACTCCAACAACTTTGTATCCGCCTTTGTTCATGCATTTTTGAGATGCAAGATGTATGGATCAGATAATTTGGATGTTTCTAAATTGGAATTTCTTGTGAATTTGATGGTTGGAAGTAAGGACAAGTGACACTGTGGTTTTCCATGGCTGCCATGAGTTGCATATGAGTTGCTCGCTGATAAACAGAGCATGCATATGATGTGCTGAAACTCTATGGAAGCCTACATGTAGGTCATACGATTGTATGATACCTGGTGGGCATCTCTGTCTCTCCTATGTATGTAGTATGGAGGTTGGGCACTAGTTTTAAGTTGATTTGACATCTAATGTAATAATTCAGTGTGGCATATCATGGGTGAATATGTATGGCATAGAGTAATGGTTGTATTTATTGCTATCTCCTCATGAAGTCGTCCTTGATATACATTAACTAATGTTTTTCTCATACGTTTAGGTAATGGGCATCTCTCATGTCATATAAAGCCACTTTCAAATAGGATTAAGTG
>SNQJ01S0013557.1:57550-69666 GCA_010110895.2 Picea sitchensis
GTGATACTTTACCAATAAAAAAGGAATTGGTTATGTCGTGTAATCATGATCAATCATTTCCATAGAAAATCATGCTCCAACTTGTCACTAGGGAAACCTCCATTGTCTTTTCACACTTTGAACTTACATTGATCATTTATTATGGCCTTAAAAAGGGGTGAGTGATGTCATAAATGAATCTCTTCAACATAGACTGACCACCTATGTAGAAAATGATCCAGAATACCTTCTTCTTTGAAACTTCTCCTAGAATGTTTTCTATTCCCAGGCCACTAGCATGAGGAGCATGTAACTGATAGGTATTGGTCAATATCTCTGAATTTGATGGGGTTTCATCACATAGAACTTGGAAATAATGGAGAAAGCGCCAGTTGTAAGCACTAGTTATAAGCTTCAGTTGTGAGAGTCAGTTGTAGGCGTGTTAAGAGTCAGTTCTTAGTTAAGAGTCTAGTTGTCTTTGGTTTGCATGTAACCGACTCGGTAGAGTCTTTTCCTATATAAGGATGTAATCCATCTTCATTTAATAATACAGAAGTGAGCGTAGCCTCACCGAGTTGTTTGCCTCGTATATTTTATCTATAGATCCAAAGGCATCAAAAACTTCCCCATTGGAGCTATTTGAACTCTTCTGGGAAATGGAAAYGGCATGTGAAGAATGGACCTATGTACAACGCTTCTGCTCTTTCGAATCATTCTGAATCCTTTGGCTGCGCTGGTGCTGTACAACTTGCACAATTTTCTCAAAATGAATTTTGAGTGTATCCTCTTCCAATGGAGCCTGTAAACGTTGAAGTAGCAGTCTAGCACTTCCCTTTCGAATACCATGTAAAGTTGCAGGGAAAAGTTGTGAAGAGCCAGAATCCTCTGGACTATCACAGTCATCTCCAGCTGTCCTCTCCATGAGACACCTATTCCGCTCTTTGCAATCTATAGGTTTTCGAAAAATACCCTTTCATATGTTGTCACTTGGTGACTTAGTTGCAGGACATTCGGTTCTACTGAAGATTGACTTGAAAAAGCTTTCTGTGCAGCTCATTACTCAAACCCCTCTCAAAAATTCCAGAGGTCTAGTAATCATGGAGAACGTGCTGCAACCACTGCAACAAGAAGCACGAGAACTGTTTTTATTTTTTTTATACAAGACCAGGGATCGACCTCGCAAGATAGAATACCTGAAACTTTTGTTCTATACCGAACCATTAATGAACTGGAGCAGCTATTAATGCATATAAAAATCATACAAAGAGCAAATTTCGGAACCATATTTCCCTTGTCTGAAAACCTGAATTGTAGAGGAGATAATAAAGGGATTCCCAGTACTTTAAAGTTCCCTCGCAGAGTCATGTATGAGATTCCATCGCGTTGATGATTCTGACCAATGTAAGAAGAATTTCCATGGAAGGTTCACCATTTGCAGCTTTTCTATGACAAAAAACTCGCCATCTCCCACGAAACAATACTAAAATGCTTAGCCCTCGATTTGGCATTTAAATCGCGTGACCAGGGCCTGATATAAGGCGTAGAACCTCCATCCACCCGCATTAAATCACTAAAACTGCCATGCCATCTGTCAACTATACATAAGTTCGCGGGGGTCCCTTGGCAGTTTTGCAAACCGCTGAGAGGGGGGCCGCGATCAATTCTTTGATTGCCACGTCACCCTTTATAAACCATCAAACATTATCGCGGACCCCTTTATTCTTCGTGCAACCTTGGGGGGCTCGTGGTCATCCGAGTCGTTGGATCTAGAGCTTATCACTGGTGGTTTAACGCTTGATCCTAAGCAACTATGCTCTTATTCTCAGACACATGTCTTATGCTTGGAACCTGTGTTTTAGTACTGAGGGCGTTACTCACAAAAATGCTTGGTTATCTTGAGAAATAAGTTCGTGGACCGAGCCATAACAAAACTCAATCTTTTGCATTTGAAGACATACGTCAAAAGATTAGTTTGATCCAGTAGGTGATTTAGAAGTTAGTTATCTTGATGAAAATATACCACTTTGACTTTGGAAAGGGGGCATCTTCACAAGAAGACACAAATTTGGTAGAGCCATGGGTAAGATTGCTAATAGGTATGATGAGGAAACCAAGTTTGCAAAAATATTATCATTGTCAAAACAAACTTTACCATTGTCAAAATTTTGAAGGCGTTAATTTTTGTAAAAACATATCCTATGATCACTACTCTTCTATTCTTAGAGAGGCACATTCTTACTTTATATGGTGCTTACTTTGCCAAACATAAGAGTCTTCATTCCTTATAACAATTGTTCTATGGGTCTCATATGCAATGGGATGTTCTTCATTAGTATCCAAACTTGTGCTTCATTAGTATCTAAACTTGTTAAACATGGTATTTGGTTTGAGTTTCCCTTTATCCATTCCTACTTGTTCTTGGAAGAGTATTTTCATGGATTTGGTTAGTATTTTTTTCATGATTATTTGATATCATGATTGTATTTTTGTGATTGTTGATCAATTCAACAAAATGCTAAGTTTATTCCTTGTCATAAAACTAGTGTTGCTAGTGACTTAGTTTAGCTATTCTTTGACTATGTTTGACGATCATTTGGTCTTCCCACTAGTATTGTGTCTAATGATGACTCACATTTTGTGGGACATTTTTGGTGTTCCCTTTGGAAAATATTAAGGAACAACTCTTAATTTTTCCACTACTTTTCATATACAGATAATTGGTCAAACCAAAGTAGTTAATCATACCTTAGTTTAGAGTCTATGATCAGACTTCTTCTACTAAGTTCGATTTGAGCCTTATCCACATTGAACATGCTTATAACTAAGCAGTTCACTCCTCCATGGGTCGTTCTCCATTTGAGGTATGTCTTGTTTTTTAGTATTTGGCTCCCCATGGATTGCATGTATCCTTCCCTTTTCTAGCTACAACATATCTTCAAAAAGAGCAAGACTAGGCACACAATTTTGTTCAACACTTGTAGTCCATATCTTTCAAAAGACTTAAGCAGAGCAAAAATGGTGTAAGAGCATTGTGGGCAGTGTAGCTATCTTGCACATTTTCTTACATTTGATTAGTTTGATTCTATTTTGTGGTTAAAGACAAAAAAATGTAATGTAGTGAAATATTTATTGTCCTTGGTGATTTTTTTTCAACCATTGGAATGAAGGATTGCATTTGAAATTTGAACAATTAGAGTAGTTGTAAGGCCAAAAGCCAAGGAGCACAAGCATAAATATGAAGTTTGTGAATGAAAAAAGGGCCTTTGGCTTTCCTTTGATGTTTTTGTAGTATGAATGGCTATGGATTCTAGAGACGTGTGCATAGGCTCAATGAATGTAATGGATGCCCCTGAACTTGGCCAATTTGTTTAATAAATAGTGCAGATTTGTTGTTGTGGTTATTTATGTTGATTGTTTTATTAATTATTGTGGTGCATTATGTTTGTTTCAATTGTGGTGCACTATGTTTGTTTCAATTCAATTGCACATTGTGGTAGTTTCTTGTTTAATATTGTAATTGAATTTGTTTATATAAATTGTGGAGAAATTATGTTATGAGATATACCTCACTCCATCAATAAAAAACTGATGGATTACATCGCCTTCATCATTTCATGTTGACAACAAATTTTGGTTACACTTGAACAAATATCAATTTGAAGACAAAGCATATACTAAGGTCAAACACATTCAATATTAATGTTGTGTACTAAGTCTAGGGATTTGGTTTGAGGTTTTGTAGGAGATTGTTGAGATATTCTCTCAACCTACACCTCCATATTTGGAGTTAGTTGGATCTCACTCCAACTATATATAAGTATTGTATTTTGATGTGTTTATGTAATAAAAAAAACTATTATTTTGTGTGAGTTAATTGTGCAATGGTTGCTATATCAATTTCTAATTAATTCGACATCCACGACATCATTCATATTGATTTTCTCAAATCATATCATGCCTCGACATTAGAGACAAAGACCTTGACTAGACATTTCATAGATATTGTTCCAAATTTCCATCTTTACTTAGTTGCAAATCAAGTTACATTTGCCACATTCATAATAAAGAATCCCTTTTTAAAAGCATTGGAGGCCAATACACTTTTTATTGAAAAAAATAATATAAATAATTATTTATTATCTTTATTATTTATTTTATGTGAACATTATTGTAGAAAAAATATTAACACAATTTTAAATTATTTATTTTGTTAGTTCATTGAAAACATGTTAGTTGTGAATTTAAAAAATTAGTGGTTAGTTCATGGAAAACATGTTAGTTGTGAAATTTAAAAAATAAGTGGTTAGTTCATGAAAAAAACATGTTAGTCGTGAATTTTAAAAACTATAAAGCTATGTACTTCATAATAAAATATTGTGATAGGCTTATGTATTTCATAATAAAGTATTGTCATAAGCTTTTATTTATTTTCATAATAAAATATTGTGTTAGGCTTATGTATTTCATAATAAAGTATTGTCATAGGCTTTTATTTATTTTCTTATGATTAGTTCAAAGTTTTTAGTAGCTTTGAACTACTCGTTCTGAAAAGCATATTATTGAAAAAATTGAATATGTTAAAATGTATTTCATAATACATTCACTAAGAAATTTACGACTCTCGCATCACGCGTGAAGATGTTTACTCACCATGTCCAAATGTATACTAACATGAGGAAGGAGAGTAAAAGGTCCAATTCAGGCATCGGGTTGTCTTCTTGCAAGTTGTCTTCACACGACAATGAAGATCCCATTACATCAAATAAACGAAACCCGATACTTGGTTTCAAATGCAAACAAGGTGCCTTGTACTATGAATACCGCCATAATTACACCAGACGCGTACGTTGAGTAGTCACAACATAGCGAAGTTTGTTAACTTGAAAATTTATCATTAATGATCAAATTTCAATTGAAAAGTGTAAACTAAGTTTACATTTCAAAATAAATTATTTTAAATATAATATTGTTTTTTTAATTTTTTACGATCTTAAAAGTTAATAAACTACTAATACATAAGTTGCAATTTCAATAAAAAGATTAATAAAATCATACTTTGATGAAAGGGGTTAATTCTATTATAACACTATAAAAGCCATCCAGAGAGCTTATTTGCTTTATTGGTTTAGGAGCACCCAAATTTAGCATGATTGTACTAGTTGCTTATTATGTAGGTTAAGATGTCAAAATTTTGGAAATTCTCAAAGTTAATAAAACACAAAGTTAAAGGAATTTTCTCATCGAGCCCACCAAGTCATGTGTGTTTTTTTATTGGGGACATTGTTTGCTCACTTTATTTCTCGAACCATGAAAAAAATGTGTGACAAAGTGGATGCTAGAGCATAATCCATATTGCATATATCTAAGGATAACATGAATTATATTACCTTCTCCATATCTTATGTAAAAATCTCACCCAAGCATAAAAAAAATGTTGTTCTTCTTGCACTTGCGATGAGGTAGAATGAAATATATCTAAGGAGCACTCTCAAATATATGACACTTCAAGTATCATCACATTGATGTCAGTGCTTCTAGAAACAAAAAGTGTTGTATATAAAAATACATAAAATTGGGGAATGGGGAATTGATAATGTAAAAAATGGAATGAATAGAATCACAATTCTTATTGTTGTAATTCCAATTTTAGGTTTTGTGATGTTGACAATGTCTATTTTGTGTAGGCTCATACATAAACGTAATCGAAACTAATCTTAATGCAATTTTTTTATCTCAAACAAAATCATTAACATAATTGTGTGTGAAACAAATAAAAACTATGTGTTATCTTTACAATGAGCTTGAAAAAAAACAATACAAGATCAATGAACTTTTGAAAGATTTACATTCAAGTATATTGTTCTCAAATAAAAATAAAATATTAGATACCAATGTTATAACAATGTTAGATTTGTCAACATATTAGATGCTTTTAGAGAGATGGACTCTATGTGAACATGAATAATGAGAGATGACCTCATTTCCTTGGGTTCAATCGATGTCTATTTTGTTCTATTCAAAATTGTCATTGAAACACACATTTGTAGTGAATCTCGTTAATAAGTTTTCAATGCCAATGCAATTACATCCATAACCCATGACAAATTGTTTTTTTCTTTTTTTGCAAAGCCAATAGAGGAGACAAAGATAACAAAAGAAATGACATTATGGTGAGTGTAGGACATTAAATGTCATGTCAATTATCATATCGACAAGGATAGAAAATGCACATAACGCATGAATTCAAGTGGGGATTCCCAAAGATAAGGTGTCCAAGTTTCACTTGGAAGCTTAGAATAAGCGACAATTAATAAGAATAGAGATGGATTTAGTCTTTATATGCCAAAGTCAACTAATGGATATTGAATCATGAATCTTTCTCATGATTTACATCCATCCTCTTATAATATGAAATATATAATGAAAATGATAAGTTGTTAAAAACGTAACTCTTCTTTTAAAATTTTATAATATTTGTTATCCTTCATAAATAATAAATGTAATAAATGATTTCAAAATTTTACATTTTGTTAGGAATGTTTTTTAAATTACACATTTTGTTAAAATTTTATAATATTTGTTATCCTTCATAAATAATAAATGTAATAAATGATTTCAAAATTTTACATTTTGTTAAGAATGTTTTTTAAATTACGCATTTTGTTAAGAATGTTTTTTAAATTGCCCTTACAGGTTGAACTGCTTGAAAGAACTAGAAAGGGTTAAATTTTAAATTTTGATCCCGGTTTACCATGATACTCAAACATCTATAATCTCCCCCATTATATTATTTCTTTTCATTAGTTGTTGAACTTATTTGAAATTTTGATTGAAAGGGGCAGTGGTTAAAGCTGAATCAACCCTCGCCCACAACTGAAAATGAAATTTCACTTAGAAGCAAGGCACCTTTCCATTGGACAAAATTGAGTATGCACTCCACGCAAATATTAAAACAAGAGACTACCTCTTTTTGACGTGTGTTTTGTCTGTTTCTAATGATTGTCTCCTCCTTATGACACGATCCAAAGTTGTGAGCCCCACCCATCCCTACAGATTGGCGTCACAGTTTAGAATCCAAGTCCTGACATTATACACAAGGGCCCACACGGTCCAAAGCAGTTTGCTTGTATATTTAATGAATGGATGTTCATTTTCACTTTATAGAACGACGCGCCCCGCGTGCCTTGCCGTGCCGAACAGTCAAGGACAAGGACAAGGACAAGGCAACGTTATTCCTCCTTTTTCCCTCCACATGTTATCGTCTTTTTGCAGGCTCAGGTCGCTGGATAACTTTATGCACAACTGCACACAAATAATAATGGGATCCGTGAGCATCAATCGAGAATCTAGATTTTACAAATGAAAAAGGTTAATCATAAAGGAATGGTTACCTGTCTGTACTGTGCAATATCACCGGCGGATTTCCTGAGCTCTACCACGTGCAAACACGGGTTCACCTCGAACACCTAAATCCAAGAAATCGTTACATCATTATGATCATGCGTTTTATTTATTTAATTATTTATTCTTCAGCTGTTGAGGGGTTTAGTAGAGCAAGCCTCACCTCCGCTGCCACGGAAAGATGTCTGTCCCCCTTCGACTTTGGATCGATATGCAGTAAATTTAGCTGAAACAACGGGGGCAACTGTTCAGTTTATGTTAAAACTCTATTAGCACATCCAAAAAACACAGCTTTTTCCAATCCATTAAATATTGTGGTGGGACTTATGTCCTGATCAGTTCTAATCTGTCGATATGTCCTATAAAGGTTTTCTGATAGTTGTATGAATCTCAAAGTAATGTAATATGAAATATTTCAAATAGGAACCTATTACTTCAAAATTAAAAATATATTTGAAGATTTTCAGTAGAAACCTATTAAAAATATATTTGAAAGATTTTCAGTAGAAACCTAAATATTTTTATAGCACTGAAATAATCAACATTCCATACGAATCTGTAGCAGAAATACTCAACACTCGCCAGATGTTTTTATTTATAGGAAAAGTATAAATTACAAACCCTGCTGTTCTTTCTCTGAACTTGAAACCCCATTGCTCTGACCGTTTCCTCTATTTTGTGAACAATATCTTTGGCCGGGTACACGGATGTGAATCTCGTCTTTCTCTCGGCAGCATCCTGTGTTATCAATTCACATTCAATGAATGTACCAGAATCACAAGCAGGGCAGCTACAGTTTCAAAAGAATGAAAAGCAGCCACGTAGACACAGAAATGAGCATAGCATACCTCTTCTTCAAATAAACCGGAGAGATCGAGGCTACGTGACATCGCTATCAACTGAAAAGCATTCATCAGAATTGGCCCCGTTTCCTCCGTCAGCAAATGGTCCTGTTTATTACATATATATAGTCAGGACTCAGAGTGACCGCAAATAAACCCCAGAAATAATAACAAGCCAATACATAGCAGAACCACTAAGTTGGTCTGAACTTCTGAAGCAAAGTCGCAGGAGGTCACATGGGACCAAAAATTGGAGCTTTCGGCATATTAGGACAACAGAAACATTCACGAATGAATGGATGCCCAGAAACGATAACGAAATTATTTTGTAAGATGAAAATATCATATCTATGGGTGTGACCCGCGGAGGTCCTGTATACCAATATCCAATAAAATCGAAGGTACTCTGACAGGTAGCTATAATTATGGCTACTGCACAACGATAAGATTGGGGAATAACAAAAATATCTTCAGATCGACAGAGATATATAGCATTTACGTGGCAAATTGAGTACCTCTGGCCACAAAGGCCCAGGACGAATATTGGCCAGGACTGATTTTTGTTTTTTCGGGATTGGAATGTAAGATTATGGAATCTGGATTTACTTACACAACAAATTTGTTTTCTGTTACAGAAAAAGTTGCAATTAGCTATGGAATACAAAATTTAGTTATTGTTAAATACCTCCGAGTTTGTAAAAGCCGCATCGACATCATCCAAACAAGTATCCTCTTCAACAAACTTAGCCGGGGAATAGCCTTCCTTAAACCACTTATCTTCCAGTATCTCCGGTATAGTTATGCGCTGAATGTTAATTAACACAGATAAAATTAATTAGCTTGACGGTTTAGAGTAAACAAACGCTAAATCAAACCTCTAACGGATGGTTTGCGCTTACTGTCTTCGGATTGGGATCGAGTATTCTTTTGATCAATTTGCGAGCACCAACAGACAGCCAATTTGGACACTTGAAATCGCTTTTGAAGATCTGTACATGACATTGTGTTAACTCAATGCGAGATTATGACTAATCTAGTAAAAATTTTAAACCAGTTGCAATGATTTTGTATCTGGTAGTTCTATTACCTTCTGATACAACACTGCAAGATTTCTGTCTTCAAATGGCAACCAGCCCGTCAAAAGAACAAAGAGTATGACACCGCAAGACCAAAGATCAGCAGTGGCACCATCGTATCCTCTGTCAGCGATCACCTGCGCCAGACAACCATTTAACAACCCAAATATCAATTACAATTCTGATTAACTCTGGATTTGTAGTATAAACTCCCGGATAAGTTGTTACCTCAGGTGCCACGTAATTGGGGCTTCCACAAGTAGTATGCAGTAACCCATCTGCCTGGAATTCCACGTTCACAGATGATATCAGATATCCCTCTAAAAAATTATTGCATTATTTCCATTTTCCAAATGTAATTGCAGGCATACCCTTAGTTGTTGAGGCAGAGCGCTGAGGCCGAAGTCAGATATCTTCACATTTCCCTTCGAATCCAGCAGAACGTTTTCGGGCTGATCATTCAGATTCAACAAATAACGTTTACGTCAGATAAAACGGGTAGAATTAAGAATCATCATAATCCAATGATATGTGGTTTTCACTGCATATATATACCTTCAAATCTCTGTGGTAAATACCCCTGCTGTGACAATATCCTACGGCGTCAATAAGCTGCTGGAAATACTTTCTTGCCTCGTTTTCCTCCAGCTTGCCATCACACGACTGCACATGGAAAAGGGAGATTAAGTTTTAACACCACAAGCCAGCAACAACCGCAGAAAAACAAATCCCGTACAGCAAGCAGACTCACGATTTTGTCGAACAATTCACCCCCTGTGACAAATTCAAGAACAATGTATATCTTCTTCTTACTCGCCAATACCTGTTTCAGAGCCAAACCCATAGTCAAATAAAGTGACCTGGTTTCCAAATATTGCCCTGTAGATACAATATATGCAATCTGAAGCAGCGTACCTCGTATAATCTCACAACGTTTGGATGTTTGATCAGCTTTAAGGTGCATATCTCACGCTTGATCTGCACACATGAGAATGGCCCCCAAATTAGGCGGACATGGTACACACAGATTTTTCCTATTATATGAAAAAATCATATCCTCCGTAAGGAAGGATACAATACAGTTCAGCAAGTTCTTACATGGTCGACGATCTTGTAGTGGAAAACCTTCTCCTTGTCCAAAATTTTCACGGCATAGCTCTGCCCTGTTTCCACATTAATGGCACACTTGACTTTGGCAAAACTTCCTTCTCCCAGTGTCCGTCCTAGTGCATATTTTCCAATCCTGTTCTTATTAAGGTTCATTCCCCCTGTTTTATCTTTCACCATAAATGCCCCTATTCCCGATTCGCTGATCGCTTGTAAGGCAAAGTCCCCTATAATTAACGCAGCAGCTTACAATCCGGATTCAGCCTCAGATTGTCAATCCCGCGACCAGGAAATCAAAGCTCAGGGCCGCTGAAGATCGGAAGCAATCGGAATTTCAAAGGCTGGATGGAAGTTGGAACCCGTGACCTTGTCCCCCTAAGAATCTTATAAAAACGATCTCAGATTTTCCGACGTCTTTTAATGGAAAAACCCAGCAGTAGATTCCTGATGACGCTCTGCCCTGTTCTTCTGAGGATTCTTCAGACCCTTTAATCAATCACAAAAAACAGAGGCGGCGACATTCACGAGACCAGAGCGTCAGAATTGAGAGCCCCGCCCGTTTACAACGGGTTTCACTTCTTTCTTTGAAACAACAAGCAGACGTTTCAACCTTTCCTATCGAAGGCAAGAGGGGAAGAAAGAATCTTTTATAACGCTGAACAACGCAACGATCGGATTAAAGTTTGTCCGGCCTCTTGAAGCTCCTAGATGGGAAGATCGTGCACTCCACATTATCACAAAATGTGGGGAGGTGTTTGTATTAATGGTAAGGCTAACTAACCTTCCTTGGCAACTTCCCGTTATATTAAAGGAGACCCACCGGCTTCCACATGTAAAATTATTCACACGTGTGCGTAAATATGAACAGGGTTCACGAAAGGGTCATGGTTGGCGATTGATGTTACCGGCGGCATTGTCATCCATCCGTGTAAGGGGGATGTTGCTCATTCTTCACACGCCTTTTATGCGGTTTGTTTAAAACGTGAGTGGAGGGGAAATAAGTGACATCGTCGTTGAATTATGTGGCCGCGTATACTGTAGCCGCGGTTCTTTCGCAAGATTACGTTGTTTGACCACATAAATGCACCTGCTACGGCCCTTAGCCCTTCCATTCCAACCATTACTTTTACACGTGTAACCCCATGATTTTATAACTAAAAATAAAAGAAAAAGGAAAAACATATGATTTTACAAAGGAAAAATAAAGAAAAAGAAAAACCAGCCTAGCTGTAACACATTGATTTTATAAGGGAAAAATAAAGGAAAAAAGAATACCGGCAAGATAGGGAAAGCTTGGGTCTAATGGGTGTCAAGCATGAATTTTGTAATAAGGGTTACTATTAGCACAGCCACAAATTTGTGGCTGGTGAACGTCTAAAGGATGGTTTGCAAAATCTGAACCGTTGGGAAAGAGAAACGGTCCTTTCAAAACCTGAACCGTTGGGAAAGAGAAACAGTTCAGAGGTGGATGGAAGGAGTCAGAAGTGGATGGAAGGAGTCAGAAGGAGTTCGCTGGAGGTAGTGTGTCCACAACGTGTCTGGTGAAGGCCAAAGGTTTAGGTTGGCCTAGAAAATGAAACCCTAATCACTCATACTTGGCAATCAGCTAGCCACCATAGTAAATTTTAAATATGATTAAGTAAAAGTAAAAATATAAACATGTAAACTGATGTCTTTATAATAGTGAGGAAGTTAGTGGTTGAAATCACAA
>SNQJ01S0013557.1:69716-95638 GCA_010110895.2 Picea sitchensis
ATATTAAATTAACATTATGATATTATATGAAAAATAAATTAAACAAACGACATAGAATCAAGATACAAAGTATATATATATATATATATATATATATATATATATATAAAACACGAATAAAATTAATTTTTAAAATAATTAGATTATATACTACAATATACTAAATATACAAAATATACAAAATTAATTAAATATTAAATATATAACATTATGGTTTATCTATCTAAACTCGATCTAATGGTTATTCTTATCTTTTGAATTGTACTTTAGTTTTATTGTTTCACTTTTACTAAAATTTGATATACAAAATTAATTAAGTATTAAATATATATCATTATGGTATATCTACCTAAGTTCTAAGTTGGATCGGCATTACTTAAAAAATAATCTTTTTAATAACATTTATTTTTCTTTGAATGACATTTTTCCCATTAGTCCTTTGATGACGTTTACTTATTGCTCGTTACTTTTATCTTTGAAATTGAATTTTACTTTTGTTGTTTCACTTTTTTCAATGTTATGAAATACATAAATAAAAACATAACATAATCTAGTAAACATGGTTATGTAATTGTAAAGTAAAATAGTGATGTTAAAGTGAAGAATGAATTATGATGGGTGTAACTAGAATTTAAATTTAAATTATATAATATAAGTGAGTGTAAATTAATAATAGCTTTTGATGATATGTTAATTGTAATATAAATATGTTAAAATAATGATATATTTATATGAAAGAATGATTTTAGATGTTTTTATAATTAATTTGAATATGGTATAAGAAAAAGAAACTCTAAATATCAAATTAAATTTTAAAATATATATATTTTTTTTAGAACTATGTGAAATTTGAGTTTTTTTTTTAGGTATGTTAATTTTTATGCAAAATATAATGTATATGTTTCAATTAGTGTATGTGTATGTAAATGATGGAATTTTAGTAAAACTATTTCTATATTTATAGAGAACACTTTGTTCTTGTGCATGGCTATTTTTTTTAATAACGTTAATTTTATATTTTAAAATTCTATATATGTAGAGACAAAAATAAATAAAACATGGTAAACAATATTATTTAAAAGAAAAAAAAAAGTCACATATTTGGAATCTACATAATTGGATATATATATGTATGTAGTTTCATGGGCCATGGATTTGTGTAACTTATTTAAAAATAAAAGTGGTGGTTTCTTTGTTTTCATACCAAACTTAAATCAAATGCAACCAAGTCATTTTTAACACACATATATTATAGTAATTTTTCCATAACATTTACCACGTTTTTTTGAAGTTCTTTAACTCATTGGAATATCTTGAACAGATCTACAATGTTTATGTTATGATCTTTTTATGTTTATGCATAAATAATTGGGTTATGATGGATATTTGAAACCACCACATAATCTCTTTAACTAGAATATTTGACCTTCAATGGTAATGTGGGTGCTAATAGGATGTTTTCACATTAGGGACAAGTTTTGAGGACATAACCATTATAAGGGGTCCGAGGGAAAAAATGGAATTAGGCTCTATGTGAATCTCCTTGGGTTCACGACTCATGAACAAGGCTTCAAACCACCACACAAACCCTCTAAAGGGGATATTCAGCGTCCAAGTAGAACATGGTTGCTCCTATAATGCCTTGGATAATACATATGGGCCTTGAGACCTTGTCAATGGGTGTGGGAGGAAAATAAGGCCCTTAGGGAATAAATGAAGGGACAAAGGGCCATGAAGAAGGACACAGACCAAAAAACATGCCCTCTATAAGATATCATTATCCTTTAGAGTGAGATATGGGCACCAATATGAGGTTTTGTACAATACAGATGGGTCTCAAACCATGGTTGGGAGTGAAATTGAGGAAATTATCCCCTAAATTGAGATTTTTGAGCTAATGGACCATGATCAAGGCTTCAATCCACAACATAGAGACCCTTTAAATTGGATCTTTGGCATACAAGTGGGATATGGACACAATCAAGGGGTTTTGTGTAGTAGGGATGGGTCTTAAGGCCTTATGCTATAAATGGGTCTCTAGGACTCATTTGCCATGAACATGGCCTCAAACCACAACATAGGCCCGTTAGAGGTGAATTTTGGCCTTCAAATGGAATATGGGTACCATTATGAAGTCTTTCATGCTAGGGATGGATCTTGAGGAATTGGCCATGGTCAGGGGAACAAAACAAGTCCCTTTGACCCTAAATGAAACCTTTAGGAATCAAGGGTCATAAAAAATGCCATCAACCATGTAACATGTCCTCTATGTGGAATCATTATCCTTCGAGTGAGATATGTGAACCACTACGACGTTTTGTGCATTAGAGATGGGTCTCAAGGCCTTAACCATAGTTGGGGGAGAAATACATTGAAGTTAACCCTAATTGAAGATTCTTGGCTAATGGACAATGATCAAAACCTTAAACTACAATGTAGGCCCTCTAAAAGGGATTTTTTGCATTCAAGTGGGACAAGGGCGCCATTCAGAGTTTATGTGCACTAGGGATGGGTCTAGAGTCCTTGAACATGATTTGGGGAGGAAAATAAGGTATTTAATCCATGAATAAATCTTATAGGTCTTATATGGGACATGAAAGATTCATCAAATCACCACAAAACCCCTCTAAAAAGTATCTTTGTCCTTGAGTGAGATATGGGTACCATTAGGAGACTTTGCACACAAGAGATGACTCTCTGGCCTTTGTCCCAAATGAAGATTTTATGGCCCCAATCCTTGAACTACCTGAAACCACCACACAAACTCAAATCATTGGCCTATTGGTGGGATATGGGCTTCATTAAGAGATTTTTCATACTAGGCAGGGGTCTCGAGGCCTTGACCATGGGTGATAAAGGAAAACAATGGTTGTATGATATAAATTAATCTTCTAGGGTCATAATCCATTAATGATACTTTGAACCATCACACAAACACTCTAGATGGAATGATTGACCTCTAAATGAGATATGGGCACTATTAGAAGGTTTTAGACACACAGAATGGGTCTCGAGACCTTAACCATGGTCACGGGAGAAAATAAATGGTCTTAGGACCTAAACAAATCTTTTAAGGTTCATGAGCCATAAGAATTCCTTGAACCACTACATATGCCCTTTAGAGTGGATATTTCACCTTCAATTATGATATGAGTACCATTAGAAGGTTTTGTGCATCACAGATGGGTGTTGGGTTCTTGACCATGGTAATGGGAGGAAATAAAGAGCCTTAAGTCCTATATAAATATTTTAAGGATCTAGTCCATGAAGTTGGCCTCAAAGAATCACATAGGACTTCTAAAAGTGATATTTGAGCTCCAAGTGGGATATGGGCACCTATAGGAAGATTTTTGTATTGGGGATGGATCCTAGGATCATGACTATGGTGGAGCGAGGAAAAAAGAGGAATATGACCTAAATGAAGCTTCTAGGGCTCATGAGACAAAAGGAGGTATTAAACCACTGCACACATACACACACACACACACACACATATATATAATTGTTTAATACTGTTTCCTCATAACCTCAACACTTATTTGATATATATTTAATAAGAATTAAGCCACACACACACACACACACACACACACACATATATAATTAATTGGGCATAAAATTATGTTGAAATTTTAAATATTGGAGTTTTAGATTCTAAGTGCAAAAGGGATTCAAATATTGACATTCTATTGTTCTATTGGAATGCCCAAAATGCCATATGCAAAGTGTGTCTATCTCTTAATCAAAATCTATTTTAAATATTTTATATTTAAGATTTTCTGAAAATATAACTAATCTCTACCAGGAATTTGGCTAAACCAAAATATATTTTCAGTCTCTCTTTATTATTATGTTAATCTTGTTATTATTAAGTTAATCATTGCTTTCTTTAATATTTGTGTAGTTTGTGTTTATTATCAAGTTAATCTTGTTATTATTAAGTTAAGCATTGCTTTCTTTAATATTTATGGATTCCATAGTATCATTCCAAGTGATGACAAAGCCTCCAAACCACAAACCACTTAGAATTATGAATGAACTATTTGCAAAAACCTTCTCCTTGCATAGTAGATAGATTAAAAGATTAAGACTTTAGCTTTAGTTTCTAATTATAAAAGCTTCATATGTTGGCACAGTTTAATCCTTTAATCATTATATTATGTTCATCAAATCAATTAGGAAAAAGTTAAGTCTCTTAAACAATAGTGGTTGTCTTTGAATTATCTTTAACGTATTAAATCTTATAATGATATTTATATTATACTTATAGGTTAATTATATCTATATTTAAGAGTGAGGTGTTGGTTTAGTTGGCTAATGCATGGCCTTTAAAGCTTTGCTTTAATTTTTAATCACAAGTTGTATGCCGTAAGCTATGCACATCTTCCTAGATTTTAAGAATCAAATAACTCAGCAGCAAAAAAATTCATTATACCACAAACAAAGCAATCTCAAACACCAATTTAACAAAATATATATATATATATATATATATATATATATATACCTTTTAACTACATTTATGATGCAAATTACAGTTACCCGCTATCAGATCTTCAATAAATTCTATCTCAATTTCCAAGCGTTCTAGTGTGAAACGATTGACAGATCAGACACCAAATAAATCTCCAACGGCCACAGTGAGGAAGGGCCTAGACAATGAAGCCCAAAGTCGTCGATGTGTTACAGCAACCACCGCTGAACTTTATTGGGATTTGGTGACGTTGGATTTGAATTAAATGCATACCTCGTGTGTCTGAGAGAGAATTCGCGTTTTCATTGCTGGGAAAACTTATTTATCAGGGTTGTAAGTTAATTGTGTAGTAAGGAGGTTATAAGCATTTGGTACAGAGACAATCAAAGTTTTATAATGATTTATTTTTTATTATGAGGTAACAATGCGATTTGATAATGAATTTTCACTGGATTTTATCTTCAAGCGTTTGATCCTGAGCAGGCTGACAGACGACGACAACCAGAGGTCCAAAAATTGATCTGCGACCTCCTCTACGTTTTTCCTCCGCGTTTTTCATATGATTCTCACGTTACCTCACAAAACTCCTATCCCTCAGAGAACAAATCACTGCTTTTCCCTCTTACCTCATCGTCTACCTTAGAAACTGAAATTTTACCCATACATGATTATTAAACTTAAGCAAACATTCTGCCATGAAATGCCCATATGTATGGCACCTTAAATATCTAAAGGCGATACCTGAATCTACAGATGAGTGGTGTCTGTACAGATGAGTGATGTATGTGGCTGGATGTTCATCCACATAATTTTTTATATTTTTGACTTTTTCTAGTAATTATCATTGGAATTTGGTGGAATTTGGTAATGTCATTTTTTACAATGTTCAATGATTTTGATTTTGTTGGAATTTGGTGGAATTTGGTAATGTCATTTTTTATAATGTTCAATGATTTTGATTTTGAAAGTAGGATTGACAATATATTAGAACAGCTACTGGTGAATGCCGAAAGGACGCAGTGTGTCCATAAAGTGGCTGGTGAAGGCCAAAGGTTTAGGTTGGTCTAGAAAATGAAACTCTAATCACTCATACGTGGCAATCAGTTAGCCACCATAGTAAATTTAAAATATGATTAAGTAAAAGTAAAAAAATAAACTCGTAAACTGATGTCTTTATAATAGTGAGGAAGTTAGTGGTTGAAATCACAACCATTGATTTATTGGGACTCCTAAGAATATTCCATCAATATTTAATCTTGTCCATACAAAACTGATTAAGCACTAAAAACCTATTAAATGTGCCCATGGTCAATAGGTGTATGTCGATATACTATTACAGCGAGTATTGAAGGGGCGCTTGGTTGTGGTGTGGTTAGGAAGACGTTCAAAGATGTCTAGGTATGCATTAGTGGAAGGTTGTTGAACAGACAGCTGGTAAGGAATCTCGATGGTAACTATTAAAAAAATGTAAATAAAAAAAACTTAAATGCAATAAAAGAAATCAAAACATTGTAAACAAATCAGACAATTCAGATTCCATAAATCAATGGATGTCTCCAACATGAAAGTGTGCAATGTTTCTTAATGATATAAATGTGGTTTGCATAGATATTAATCCTTCTTGATCATTTAAAAGCTGCAATTATATATCCTTACAGTAATTTTATAATGTGATTAGGTAAATGTAAAAAAATAAACATGTTAACTGATGCCTTCATAAATGCAAGGAAGTTATGAACAATAAATCCGACTCATTGATTTCAGAGGACGACTAAGAATATGCCAGGATCTTGAATGCAAAGCCATCCCAGTATAATTTAAAGTTAAAAGATCATTAATTATGCCCATTACCAATAAGTGTAAGCCTATAGATAATAATGACAACCACTAAAATCTACAATTCCAACTATTTTTCAAAATATCTAACCAAAATTTAATTGAAACCCATCCTATAACATCTTTAAATAAAAAAAAAAAAAAAAAAAAAAAAAAAAAACAAAAAAACATCCATTTCATCTCCTAACCCTTCTCTAAGATCCACAAGAATCCACCCAAAAATCATTACCCCGTTTCCATATTGCTCAATTCTAAGGTCCAGGTCCACAAGAATCCACCCAAAGGTCATTACCCCGTTTCCATATTGCTGAAATCTGCTTCCATAAAAGTTTTTATGGAGTTCCAAAATTCCTTAAAGACATCCGGCGACCAAGACCCCAGGCAAGCCTGGTAACTTTACCCAAACTTCTGTGACTATATTGATGTTTTCCAAATTTTTTTGTTGTTGATGTTTTCCAATTTTGGTTTGAATCAAAATGAAGTTGTTTAAATGTTTTAAGTATTGGTTTTTTTAGTTGGAATTTGACAACATAAATCTAAAGGAAATCATAATTTTTATTGTTATTTAAGTTGTATTTTTAAATGTATAAATAAATTCAGCCTGTTGAAAAATCTTTAAAACACTAAAATTATATAAACTTAACCATTCAAATCTGCAAACTTAACCATATCCTTTCCTCTCTTTTCTCCAGACTCTGATACAGGAGCTCACAATTTTATTTTATTTAAAAAATGCAAAACACCAGAGTTGAACTATAAAATTTTCATAATTTTTGGACACTCCTTAAAAATCCGAACAATCCATACAAGTTCATCATCTCATTTCCATGTAGTGTTTAAAGTAATTAAAAGTACATAAATTCCATGGTTACAGCCTAACTTATCCTTTCAAGTTATTTCGGAGGGTGGATAGGTTTTGACGTTAGCCGACTCCGTATTTATTCATTCAACGAGTCACCACTCACCAACCCATCTCGTTCATTAATGGCTGGCTTGGCTTGCCATAATTTAGTCAGTTTCAGGCATTCAATACAGCACCCGACGCTTTGAAGTCCTCATTTGGGTTAGTTGAAATTTAAAGCATATATATTGACTAGTTGGGTATATTAGATCAGTTACTGGTATGCTAATTGCAAAATTCATCGTGCAGAGATGGATTTGTATGAATCGTTCATAGATCTCGGCCGAATCATGGAAGGGGCGAGCTCTTTCTTGTTTTCAATCCCTAGTTCAGATCTGGGAGTCGGGGCGGCCGTGATGTTCGTGCTGGTAGCGGGAATAGTCTGGCACATGCAAAGGCAGAGGAGCTCCTGCATTTACCTGGTGACCTTCAGCAGCTACAAGCCCCCGGAAGACCGAAAAATGAACACAGAGCTCTCCGAATACGTCATCCGCAAGAGCGATCCGATGCCAGAGTCGCTGAAGTTCGCGGTAAACGTTCACATAAAATCGGGCCTCGGGCAGCAGACCTACGCGCCCAATTCCTTCTTCCAGGCCGACATCGTGTCGTCCATGGCCGAAGGGTGGCTGGAGATGCAGGAGTCTTTTGTTTCTACACTCGACAGATTGTTCACAGACAGCGGGATTCGACCCTCCGACGTTGACATACTGATAATAAATGTCTGCTGTTTTGCGCCGGAACCGTCTCTGTCGGCCTGGATTGTGAACCATTATCATATGAGGGAAGACATCAAGTCTTACAATATTTCCGGCATGGGGTGCAGCGCCGGAATCATAGGAGTCGACATGGCGAAGGATCTGCTGAATGTTCATAAAAATTCTTATGCCGTTCTGGTTAGCACCGAGAATCTGACGATGAATCGTTACGAGGGCAACGACAAGCCGATGATTATGTCGAATTGCCTGTTCCGTGTCGGGGGCACCGCATTGCTGATATCGAACAAGCCGGCTGACGCGCGCAGGGCCAAGATGAAGCTTCTTCATTCCGTCCGAGTCCATCTCGGCCAAAACGACGAGGCTTATAACAGCATAGTACAGAGAGAAGACGAAGAAAACATCATGGGCGTTTCGCTCAGCACATATCTGATCGAAGCCGCGGGAATCGCCCTGAAAAACAACCTCACAACCCTGGCGCCCAAGGTTCTCCCCTTTTCAGAACAGCTCTATTTCGTCTACAACATGCTCTGCATTAAGCTCCTCAAAATCAAGGATCTGAAGCCTTATGTGCCCAATTTCAAGCTCGCGTTCCAGCATTTCTGCATTCACCCGGGCGGCCGGGCGGTCATCAACGGCATCGGGAAGAGCCTGAAGCTGACGGATTACGACACTGAACCCGCCCACATGACACTTCACAGGTTTGGAAATACTTCGTCCAGCGGGCTCTGGTACGAGGTGGCGTACATGGAGGCCAAGCGGCGGGTGAAGAAGGGTGACCGTGTGTGGCAGATTGCCCTGGGCTCAGGCTTCAAGTGCAATACTGCTGTATGGGAGGTTCTGAGGGAGCCTAAGCCCTCTGATTACAATGTGTGGAGTGATTGCATCAATGATTATCCTTGCAATACACGGAATCCGTTTGAGCAGGAGTACAAGCAGAGGTTTCAGATAGCATCTAAACCAAAATAGTAATCATCCATAACCATTGCTCATGGTTATATTGGGTTCCGTTTGAAATATACAAGGTATTTGTTTTCAGCGTTTTATTGAAATATTATTATGTAGTCTGTCAATTATTTCCTGCTCTGTAACAGTGATTCTTTCGTTCTGGGTATACTGTTAAAGTGTCATGGACCTATTTTAGTTATTTGTAAGATTAATAAAACTTATTCCATGTTTGAAGAAGCACGGCTTCAGGCTGAGGCATTTCTACATATTGGGTTCCATTTGAACTGTACTGGGTATTTGTGAGATTAATAGAACTTTGGTTATTTGTCAGATCAATAAAACTTTTTCCTTGTTCTAAGAAGCACAGCTTTAAGGTCAGGGCATTTCTACCTATTAGGTTTCATTTGAATTGTACCCATATTTATATTGAGTTCCATTTGAATTGTACACAGTTATACTGAGTTCCATTTGAGTTGTACTAGGCATTTGTTTTCAGCGTTTTATTGGAGAATTAGTAGACAGCCCCTCTTAATTATTTTCTGCTTGTAACAGTGCCTCTATGGTTCTGGTTATACTGAATCCTGTTAAGTCTCATTGACCTATTTTGGTTATTCTTGAGATTAATAGAACTTTTTCATGTTGTAAGAAGCATAGCTTTAAAGTCTCAAGGCATTTTATATATCGGGCTCCATTTGAAATGTACACATGGTTATACTGGTTTCCATTTGAATTGTAAGTTGGGTTTTTTAGCCGGAGATGTAAATTTGGAGAAAATAGCTATTTTTTGTTGTTTAAATTGCATTTCTGAATGTATAAATAGATTCAACATGCTGAAAAATCCCTAAATCATTTGGATTATACAAACTTAGTCACTCAAATCTGCAAATCCAACCATTCATCACTAGATTTAAGACAAAATCAAACTGAAAAAATTGAGAAAAAACAACAAAAAAGTAGAATCGTTTAGACTACTGCTTTGATTTCTGCTTTTTGTTGTACAATCAGTAAACACCACAACTTGATTATTTAATATTTTCTGCTTGTAACAGTGCCTCTCTAGTTCTTGTTATAAAAATAAAGTGTCTTTGACCTATTTTGGTTATTTGTGAGTTTAATAAAACTTCTTTCAAGTTCTAAGAAGCATAGATTTAAGGTCAAGGCATTTCTGCATATTGGGTTCCATTTGAATTATACATATGGTTATACGGTTGGGTTCCATTTGAATTGTACCAGGTAATTTTTTCAGCATTTTATTGAAGAGCTAATAGATAGCCCGTCTTAATTATTTTATGCTTGTAACAGTGCCTCTCTGGTTATAAGTGTCATTGACCTACTTTGGTAATTTGTGAAATCAATAAATATTTTTCCGTGTTCTAAGAAGCACAGCTTTATGATCAAGGCATTCCTACGTTTAGATTTCTTTCGGTTAGATTTCTGTAGTTTCTGTTTATTTTTGGGCTGAACCGCCGTCGATTCTATTTATTGAAATAGACTGAACTTTGTGGTAACTCAGTTGTTGGAAACACTGAACCGTTTTCGATTCTATTTATTGAAATAGACTGAACTCTGTGGTAACTCAGTTGTTGGAAACACTGACCCGTTTTCGATTCTATTTATTGAAATAGACTGAACTCTGTGGTAACTCCTTGTTGGAAACACTGAACCGTTTTCTATTCTATTTATTGAAATAGACTGAACTTTGTGGTTCTTGCCACTGTGGTGTTGGGAACACAGAACCTCCTTCGATTATATTTATTGAAATACTTTAAACTGTTGTGTTCCCTGCACTCAGTTGTTCGATAGGTCAAGGTATTGAAATGAAAACAAAAATTAAGGTTTTCAGTTTTTTTTTCTTTTTATCCCGATTAACTTCATAGGCACGCACGCAGACATCAACACGTGGATTCATTAAAAACAAACACAATTAGGTCACAAATACATAAATGTGGTTGGTAGTTCACAAATACATAAATGTGGTTGGTGGATATGTATAGAATGTTCGTTAAATGTATAGAATGTGGTGTCTAATTTACAACGAACGACACTGTATCAGAAATTGGGAGGAAAGTATACAATTTGATTGGGTTTAATGGTTTCTTTATTGGAGGTTAGAAATTGAGAGGAAAGTATACAATTTGAGTGGGTCTAATGTTAGAAATTGAGAGAAAAGTATACAATCTGAGTGGGCCTAATGTCAGAAATTGAGAGGAAAGTATACAGTCTGAGTGGTCTTAATGGTTTCCTCTTTGAAGGTTACATGTTCAAAGGTAAAGTGATGTCAGTGGTTTCCTCTTTAAAGATTACAGGTTTAAAGTATACAGTCTGAGTGGTCCTAATGGTTTCCTCTTTGAAGGTTACAGGTTCAAAGATAAAGTGATGTGAATTGACCAATTGAAGTTGATGATGTGGTTAGCACCAACAAAAATAATTTGGAGGTTACAGGTTCAAAGGTAAAGTGACGTGAATTGACCAATTGAAATTGATGTGGTTGGCACCAACAAAGATAATTTTGCAACTATGGTGACAATAATTGTCATTGAAGATAGATGTCAATACTCCATAATGAATGAGGCAACTTACTAACAATTACAAACTTGATATCTATACACAATATGAAATAGTATTGTGCAACAAATGAAGTTAAAATTCAATAATTGGAAGAAGACATTCTCATAATTTAACAAATGAAGTTAAAATTCAATAATTGGAAGAAGACATTCTCATAATTTGATTGACAAAAATAGAATTACAATCTTGCACTTAGGTTAATCATGATATGTGGATGCATAAATCATGATTCATTACACAATATAACAGTACTAAATATCTAAACACACACATAAAATTATTGAAACAATAAAAATGGACTCAAAATTAATGAAATTCAAAAAATACTAATTATTGTATTAATACTGAATATTCATTCCTAACATGTGCCACCCTTAATGTAAATTGTATGGTACATACTTAACAATTTTTTTTATTATACATAATTATTTCAAAATTATATTTTTGGAGAAAATAATTAATTTTGCTTATTTTTAAGTAAAAGTTTTTTTAGTTGGCTATTTTTCTCTTTTCTAAACAACACAATCTCTACACTTGTTTATTTGAAAAGAGATATATTTCTAAGGTTTTTTTTTTTAAATATTCATATAGTGCATTATTAAGAAATGAGAATGCATAATACATGAAGAATCCAAAAGATCAACATTACCAAGTTTAGCTAGATTACCAACACCAATGGATAGCAATGTTATTGATATTGCTCCTTTGCTTATTTAGTGAACTACTTTGTACTTATATTTTAGGAATCAGTCATTGTTTACATGAGCTATTTTATTACTTTGATTCTGGTTTCATTTCAAATTGGTGTTGTCAAATGTGAATTTCAAATTCGAATTTAGTGTTATATGTGAGTGCTAGACGAAACTGTGTGGGTGCTAGAAGAAACTATCAAGTGCAATGTTATTCATTTTCAATTTTAATAACAACCTTGGTTTTGTGGCACTAGAGTTTTCCATTGTGAAATGCATAACTATTTTTTGGCATAGATCTTGATTTTGTTCAAAATGAATTTTCAAATGTGAATGTTCAACCTAGAGTAAATATTTTATGTGGACATGAAAACAAATCTCAAATACAATTTACATCCATTAGATATTAAATGTGTTGCATAAGCAAAGCGAAAACAATGTTAGTATTTTTAATTTCCATCATTCAACATTTAAGAAGTTGATTCAGCACATAAGAGGTTTCTTTAAAACAAAACAAAAAAATTCTATTGTGGTGTGGTAGATTTTTCCTTCTATTATGTGCCTTGTCTCATGCACGTGTACTCTTAAAACTAATTATTTTAGTATTGTGTTTAATGCTAGCTTAGAGATGGATTCTACATTGAGTAATTACAAGTTGCACACTCCTCCAATCAAGCTTTCAAGTAACAATGTTAGTATAGTGATGGGTGTTTATTTCTTCCTTCTTATATATATTTTTTAAGCACGTGAGTTGTAACTATATATGTAGTTGGTTGACAACCTCTTTCAACACTAATAAGGGTTAATAGAGTTGAAATCCATTCTCTTGTCCATCACTTTTAAATACATCAAGATTCCATTTAAGGGATTAGTGTAGCTGTTCTCTCTCTTTTATTCACTAAAAAATTAACTTTTATGCCATTTTTATTGACAATGTTGCTAAAATCATGGTAATTTTTCCTCTCTCTAAGCATCAAATAAAATATTATTAAAGTGAATAAACACTACAATGCAATCAAAACTGTTAGCAAATTTCATTGATCACGGTTTGATATTGGAAAGAACAATCAAATCCATTTTCAAGCTTAGAAAGACTTTTGGACACATTGTAAAAACATGTAGTGAAGATGAATTCAATTTCTTAACATGACTAGGTAAGAGATCCATCAAATAAGACTTGGCCATGATAAGGCAGGTATGACTTACTCATGATAGAGCTTTTTCTATCATTGGTATAAATAAGGCAAGGCAAGCTGGCATTATGGAGATGAAGATTAATAAAATTGACCTAAATCCCTCTCCTACCATGAACTACAATTTGTTATCATATTTTGAAAATAGTGACTAGTTAAAGAAGTTGAAGTTTTAAAGGAAGTGACTAGAAAGGATTATGCACATGTAAAACTATGTCTAATGAATAAATAAAAAGGTTTAAATAAATCAAAACAACTTCTCAAAGGATTTACCATTACACAAAAGTGCATGCCAAAGAATTCAAGTCAAAACAAAAACAAGAAGTTTAGGGACTATACACAACCTGCATTTGTCTACAAAATAAAGAAAACCCCATATGTCTATTCTTCCAATCACAAAAACTATCCAAGAGACTATGAAACTTAAATGACTCACAATTGTATTTTGAGTCATGCCCAATGACATGATCCTCTTCATCCACCAAAGTGCACCTACATAGAGTTATGTTGTCATCATTTTAGAGGCTTGGTGTTATGTTTAGTCTAAAACGTTTTCTCAAAACATTAAGACATTCAAAAGTAGAGAGATTATCATATTTGTTAAAGATATAGATAGGAGTACAAAAAGAAAAAAAATCAAAATAATAACAAGGTTAAGTCTTCCATAGATGACACATGGGAATTAATTAAGCACGTTGCTTACAAAAATATCCAAAGTTGTGGCGTAAAATAATATATTCAAACAACAAAGTAACCAAACATATACCAAGCCAACAAAATCTCATGAGAAACACAAAATATTGAATTTTACAATAGTCCCACTAAGGGGAGTTGGGTAGATAAAAATGATAAATTGTAGCTACTGCAACTAAATTTTTCAGAATTCCTACATTAAATGCACCATCACAATACAAATGCTTAATGAAGTTTAACTAGAATGAAAAACACTATACTTCTAGAAGATGAGACTATAACTATAATAAGTGAGAACCCCTAGAGACTTCTAGAAGAAAGGACTTGCTAGTGATGACTTCTAGAAGAAACACATGGTATTTCTCACAATCTAGGCATTGGAGAGATGATGAGAAGAAGCACATATCAATTCTCACACTCTAAGAATGGGGGAGAAGAAGTAAATAAAAATAAAACCATTATAGACATATATTGATATAGGTTAATGGTTAAAATGGCATTGTAATTAAGACTTATGTTTGAATATACAAGTATATGATGCTTATAAATAAAATATGTTGTACTGAAAATAAAACTAGCGAAGTGTAAGTGAGATAGGTATCTTTTACACTATAATCAATAATGAAATGTGTTTTTTTTCCTCCCTAACAATGAGCCACTTATCGACATACAAAATGTGTTTGATGAACATTGTTTTCAGTGAGAATGTGAACAAGCTTGTACTTGAGTTTTTTTATGATATCTTTATATACTCTAAATCAAAAGAAGATGATGAACATTATTGTCTAGGTATCGAAGTTCGTGATTAATTAGAATCCCAACAAGGAAACGAGTCATAAGAATCTTCACATACTTGTCATCATGGATAAGAACACCCCATTCTTGGTCATGATAAAGTGATATTTGAGCCGGACCTACAAAATACAAGGAAAAAAAGATTAAGAAGCAAATAGAAACACGACTAAAATTATTTATATTTCTTTCAATATTGCACTAAAATATACACTGATATATATATTTACTTTTGTTTAGACTAAATGCATGATATATTATAAGGTTGCAATATTACCAGAAACATAGACAATAGAAGTTAGCATATAAGATTTGCCAAAATACCCATTTAATGCTTCTTGTATAGTTTTATCTAACTTGCAACGAAAGCCACAAATATTGATTACCATTTGATTTGATATGCATATGACAAAAAAAGAAGAAAAAATAAGAACTCAATGAAAGTTCCTAATTATAAACTATTTAATGGTTGAGTTCATTAATTGATTGATGATATAAAAGTTCTATTACCAACTTTGGCTTCTCTTGGCTTTAAGAATGCTTTACTCTCTATTGACAAGGCCAATTATGAGAAGGTGGAAGCTCATACGGCCCCTACCTCCCCCCTCACATCACTCTCGTTTCCCCATGCCCAATTTAATTAGAAAACATTGCACATACACATCATAGTGTAAAAAAAAACATTATATATAACGATGTTAAAGGTAACATAAAAGAACATTAAAATTACAAAGTATATGTTAAAATGAGTCAATCATACATCACATTTGTCAACTACATTATTTCCTTCTAGTCTTTTTTTTTCAAAAGGTCCACAATTCTCATGTTGGCATCTCCTTCTAGATGATCTTCTTCTCTTGATTCAAGTGGTTGTTGATAATGCAAAATACACCTTCGTGCATGTGGCTGAGTAAGACACACATCTATAATTAAAATAGACCAAGTTTATACGTCACACCGTTCATATTATATGAACATAAAAAGTATAATTTCTAAGTCATCTCGTTCATGGTACCTGGTGTAGTGAACATGGTGGTAGGGTCAACCTCTAGTTGATCATCACCAAAATCCTCGAAAATGGGTGCTTCATACATAACATCTTCACGTGCATGCAATAACATTTATAATTATTTTATAATCCATAAAATCTAAACCTTTTTCTAATTAACCATTCAAAATATATTTAACTTGTTTATTTCCTCATTGGCAGTGGAAGTATTATGTGTATTTCCTTTCTTAATTTCAACTAAGCCTTTATAACCCCCTGTCAAGGTGAGTTTTAAATATAGGTCAATGGACATAATGCCATAGTCGATTGATTATATATCATAACATAACATAATTCACTAATGAAATATTTTAAATTATAGTTGAAAAAATCAATAACGAAATCTTTTAAATTTTAGTACTTACATACTTCCCTTTTATTTTAACTTAACTTCATGGGCCAAAGTTTGTGCTACCAACCTTGTCCAATCTAACCTTTGTGGATTTCAAAGTGTCTTTAAACCTATGAAAAGTTTGAAATGCATGTTAATATGATTTAGTCAATCAATTCAAATGCATATTTATAAGTTCAATGTATATTATATTATATTTACCTTTCTAGCTCTCTAACTTTTGGGAAGATTCCCTCTTTTTTCATCTTCTTCTCCTTAGCATCCTCCACTAGCGCATCCCACTCATTTTGGGAATTAGTGCATGACACTCATATTTAGGCTAGTGTAGGAGATTAGTGTGGTAGTTGTCCCACACTACTTTCAAATACTTCTCTTCTATATAATCAACCATCTTTTGGTTAAACACTTTCCTACATTGCTTTCAAATACCTCCCTACCATAGAATCAACATCTTTTGGTTGAACACTTGACCAAAAGGATTCGTCATGTGTTTCACCAACTCTTTTTTCAAACTCTCGCTTGTGTATTTATAACAAGTTCTTATTGTTAGTGTGAAAAAAACAAATTCCTTCTGATGCAACTGTTGATCAAACAAGTTATTCCTTGCCATTTCAATCATATATTATGATTAGACTTATAAGATCATAAAAATATTCATCATTGTATAAAATGAAAATATTGATCAATGTAATTACCATGAATTTTTAATCCCTTTAGCAGGACTAGTTCTTCATCCATGTGTAAAGAAATACACAATTCTCCAATGCTCTTGACAATTATGCCCAATGAGGGAGTCATGTCAACATTGGATGTAGGGTGACCAGAAGGACCAAGAGTAGAGGATAGAGAATTACTAAGTCCAGTAGTAGATAGGGCACCAATAGTAAGCCCAATAGGGGCACTAGCAACAACACTAGGAGTATAGGCATTATCAACAAATGTAGGTGTGCTACTCTCAATGCCCAAGGCATATGATCTCAAGAACGTCTTTAAAATAGCAATTCACCGCCCAAGGTATATGACCTCAAGAACGCCTTAATAACACTTTATAGAATATATATATATATATATATATATATATATATATATATATATATATATATATATATATATATATATATATATAAGGTGGAAGGTAGTTGGCATAAGACCCCTAGGAATACTCATGAGAAAATATAAACACGCAAGTATCATTGTATTGGATATGTGTTAGATTGTATTTTCTTGTAACAAACATAGATTATGGAGTGATTCTTTGCATAAGGAGTATTTGATGATGCTACCCTACCTTAAGGGTTCTTCTCTCTGTATTCTTGTTTGGTTCATGGTGAGTGATTTGGTATCTTGTATGTTCAAGGGTTTATTTATGAAGTTAAGGGTTATATTCTCTATTATATATTTGAATTTTTACTACAATCACTAAGATGGTGTTCCATACATTAACATATTTGACCAAGTAAACATTCCCAACATACCCCCCTAATATACACTTGCAATAGATGTGGTAAATAGGAAAAATGATTGAATAAACATTATTATAATTTTCGTTTAATGTTAAATATGGTAGGGAATACAATTATGACCATTGTAGTAACAATATCTTAGCCATGACAAGACGTAGACAAGCTCTCAACATAGATTTATTGTGCAAAATTGTAGCCTCCAAAACACCTTCACAAGAACATATCTAGAATTGACAAAAAAACACCATTTTAAATGGACGATCATCATTTGGAATTGTAGCCTCCAAAAACACCTTTGCATGGACCCCTTGGAAACTGAAAAGGAACAAAATCCCTCAATGGTCAAGGAAACTGGGGAGGAAACTAGCAAGGAAACTGACATGAATGGTCAAAGCAAGGAATAAAATCCCACAGTGTTGTCAAAGGGAAATGTCCAAAGAAATGGCATAGAATATGGAAAAGAGCATGATGGCTCTTAAAGTGATTAGAAAAGGTAGTGAGTAAATGTCGAAGATCAACAAGAATGCTTCATATAAGGAAACAAATACAGTTCCACCCCATGTTTCTTGCAAAAGAGAGTCAAATGGAGAGACAACTACTCCAAACACCACAATGTGCAACATAGGATATCCATCATAAAAGGCATCATCCACCATGCACACGTTCAAAAAAATGAGCAACAAAAAAGACTCCCTCAAAAAACTATCTAAAAGACATCACTGTTATGGTCAATCAATCAGAGAGAACGATGAGAATTGTCTAATCATATAGTTGATGAAACTAATTAATAATATGTCCTTGAACAAGAGCTCAAATTTCATCTTGAATAATCATAAACCCAACCACAATTGAGTCCCTGTAGAGGGTACCAATCTAAAATACTTGCCATCTATTATTTTTAATCATTGATTTATAAGAAATTTTAGCATACAAATATGTATGGAAATCATAATTTGTATACCTTGATGGAAAATGAGAATGACTCCTCTCTACGATCAGGATGTTGATATCATTGGGATATAGATGGTGAAGACTATGGTTTTAGATAATCAAAAGGTGTAGGATCAAGTTCATGTGAATAAATAGTAGAATCATTAAATTATGCAAATTCAAGTTTTGGCATATCATTGATAATTGAATCAATAGATTGTATAGGATCTATTTCCTGCAAAACAGTAGTAAATGAAGCAGATGGAGAAGGGTCTAGTTCCTATGAAGTAGTGGTTGTAGTGGGATGAGGGTGATTTTCATCTAATGTTGAAGTCTCAAAATATCCAAGGCTTTCTCTAACTATTCTTAACTCAAGATAAATAAGAGTAACAATACCCTGTCCATTTTTACCAAGTCCACCACCTAGATAGCCCATTTTTCGAAGTAATTTGGAACCAATGCATCTAGTATGATACTCAAAATCAAGAGACATATACCCAATGATTCCATGATAGATACTAAAAATCTTATTGCAACATGTTGAGTACTTGTTCCCTCTCCCTTATCTTAGGATCACCAATGTTAGGAGAATATTGCTCAAATGTGGTGACCAATGTGGGATTATATGTAGAAATAAATGCAAGCTTATATTCTTCATTAAAGGGTAAATTTTTTCCTATCAAGTGGTAAACATTGCCACCCAAATTGTCTAGTATGTCTTGCTTCCATTTAAATCATCTAGGAATTTTTAATAAGTATGGGCTTCTTCCAATTCATTAGTATGTAGTGCCTGACACTCAACAAAAGTAGCATACATCTCAAAAAAAAATAAAAAAAATTACAATTTATTAATTCAATCCTCTAAGTGAGCTTTAGTACTTCCCAATGAACGCACTTTGTACAAGGTTATGAATGAGGCATCATAGGTTCTAGATGGACTTGTACTTTTCTTTCCATTGATCATGAAGTTGGGAGCAAGGTATTTGGAGAACTTTATGTCATCATGATGGGCCAAATAATTGCAATAAGATTGTTGAACTCCTCTGTTTAACTTTAAATTTTCAATCCAGGAACGTGTTACTTTGATGAGGTAACATGAACTATAAGTGCAAATTACACGACGAAAACTATCTACTAAAAAAAAACATGCTAATTCTAGAAATGTGGGAACTATTCTATCAATAAGAAGGATGTCAAATATCATCCTATTTAATTTTGTTTCCTTACTCTCCATTTCTTATGGCTCTACACTTTTTCTACCCCAAGTCAAGGGCACCAAGAGCAAGGGGTGTGGAGAGTGTTTAACACTTTATTAGAGAGGAAGAAGATAATAGTTATAAGGATGTCCAATCATCCAACAATGTCAAGGAATTATCACCTCAAATTCATAAGATAAATTGAGATAATGAGCATGGGAGAAGAAGATTGTAATGTAAATAACACAAATCAAATATGCATAAATTTAACAGTTGTAAATAACATGTTATAAAGTGGATGTGCTTGCTGGAAAAACAAAATTGAAATTGCTAAAAAACATCGTTAAAATAATATACTAATGAAATGACGCAAATAAACTAACCCTGTTTGAAATGACATGCCTGAAAACTGAATTGAAATTACTACAAAAAACAAAGTTAAAATCATCTACTAATCTACTAAAATGACATACTTGAAAATTGGTACAAGAAACTAGGAATTCTTGTAGGAAATGGTATATAACAACAAAAAATGATAAAACTAACTAAATACAACTATAGGGATAAAACATAATATCAAACAAAGGTCCCTTCTATATCCTTGAATGGGCCCTAGTTAAGGATTCTACAAGAACTTGGAGAAAACACTGAGATAAATAAATTTGAAAACAAACTTTTTGAAATAGGAGATTAATTCATAACAAAAAATTGCACTTGACAAGTTCGAATACACTAGCTCCAAATAGATTTCTTAATACTCAAGATAACAAGACTAATTAAAGGCTAACCCCTAGCTACTATTTGTAAAAATAGGACTCATCAATCATCCCTTAAATCAATCCTTGATTGAAGGGATCTTGTCTTTAACATACATATAATCAAGGATCCTTGTTTCTAGGGTAAAATCACCTCCTAATTTGATCTTCCTCAATTAGAAAATTGAGTTGAGATATCGCTATATTGGGTATCTTGAGCCATTAAATACTTGGCATGCTTTGGAGAATGAAGAGGGGACACAATCCCCATTTTATCTCAAGTGTAATTTGATGAAGGATTCCCTTGGAATTTGACCCTCTTGACTCAATGGTTTAGTACACCTTTAGAAATCATAAATTTATCAAAATCACAACTAGACTAAGATATATCACACAACTCAATAATTTAATCATCTCATAATAGTCAAATGCACAAATCTAAATAGATTTGTATTAATCATATTCAAAACAAGGCTTTTATTTTACAAGGAAGGATCCATCATCCCCAAAATATGCCTCAAAGTCCATCAATTAGGAGGCCCGTCATTGCCCCCTAGATAAAGATTTTGCACATCCTTGTGCAACCCAAAAAAATTGTAGGTAGATCTTGCTTTCCCTTTTTTTCCTCATTCCTTTTTTTCTTTACATGCTTGTTGACGGGCTCCATAAATTGCATATTTTTATACCATTTTTTCCTACTTTTAACCCCTTTTCCACCTACCTATACCTTGTATCAATCCATTGTTATGCAAGATTTAGAATTAATGCGTTTCCATTACATTTCTTTAATACTTTACATGGATTTATGATTAAACATTAGAAAAATATCATATTTGCATTTATCTTTGAGTTAATTTGCAAAGATGATATGCCAGACAAGTTGTTGTGTAAATTGTGATGTTTCCATGGGGGATGTTTTGGTTCCAATTGCTATAACACTCATTTTCAATTGTTGCAACACTCATTTTCAATTGCTGCAATACTCATTTTTAGTTGTTTCAACTCACCAGAAAACTATTGTGCGCTACAACTCTCATTGATGCAACTCCACATGTGTTGCAACTCGCCAAGGAACTATTATGTGTTGTAACTCTCGTTATTGCAACTACTCCTATGTTTCAACTTGTCCAAGGAACCTTGAGTCATTGGAACAGTGAGCCATATTGTCACATATTTTTCATTTATGGATTTATGGAACAATAATATTAGTCCAAGAAAATCAAAGATACATAAATAATTGTGCAATTCCAAGACAAAATATTAGTTTGAATGGTGTTACACATCAAAATACCATATTTGTGTATCTCACCCTAAGTGTTGCAAGTGTCATAAAAGTGTCGTATGCACCTTGGTAAGTGTCACAAGTGTCATCAAGTGTCGTATGCACCTTACTAAGTGTCGCATGCACTTTTATATGTGTTTCTATGTGTTTTAACCCCTTAAAACCATCAAAGAACATTTGTCATGATCCCCAAGTCATATTGGAGGAAGAAACCCATAATTTCAAGGCCAAAAATACACTTTTTACTTAGAAAATTGACCATTTTTGGGGATTTTTGAAGGGTGCTACACCATAGGGTAGCACTCCCCTAGCCATGCTAGGGGAGTGATACACCATAGGGTAGTTCCCCCCTTAACTTATTTAGGGACCATTGATCTAGGATCAACGCTCTGTCTCTAACTATAGGGGAGTGTTGCTTTTAGTTAGAGGAAAATTTGGAGAATGCCGCCTCTTTCTAAGGGCCAGTTCTTGGAGATGAGGTTGGTTTGGATCGAATGCTATCCTATGGCACTATCCTAGGATCAGATCCTAACCTAAATGAGTCATATACTCAACTAATCCCCAAATATACTCATGGTTGTTGTGCCTCTCAAGCCTATATATTGAGGGATTTCCAAGGTGAAACACACATAGACATAGATATCAAACTTATGATCTTGGGATTCATGCAAGGCTATGGACAAGGAGTGCTTAGAGGAGTTGCAGCTAACATCTTTGTGGTCTGTAAATTTTCTTGGTTCTCATTTAATATACTTGGCCTATTTCCTTCAAGTGTATGTTTTCATGTGCTTGTCTATTGTTCCTTCCATATTTGTAGATGAATTTGTTTGATATAATATTATAGAGTAAGATTTCTTTGTTTCTCTTTGTTTTCTATTGCAGGAATCAAGTTGCGCTAATGAGTTTGGAGATCAAAGCTTGGATTCAGAGTAGCAATGACAAACTTCGAAAAAAGGTGCATCACACTCTTTCTTCTTCTCTCTTTCTGATTGATCGAACTGAATTCGAATGGATGCTAGTGTCCATTTGTAGTGTTTATGTCTTCGTATAGGGGTCTGTAATCCAAGGGAAAGTTCACCTGTCCGTAGGGGAATATTTCTGTAATAGAAATTGATGACTCCACTGGGGACGAACATTGATTTGTCTTTCCTTGGATCATCTGAACCTTTGCCTAGTTTGATGTTGTTTGGTTGATTGTTTTTTATCCTTCCATCTTCCCTTTATTTCATCAAGCAATAGTCATAGTTACCAAGCCAATATCTGTTGAATTTTTTCTTTTATATGCTTATTTTCAAGCATCTATAGGACTAGCGCTCCCCTAGAGTGGCTACTAGGGCGTTGGTTATCTGATCAGTTCTCCTTAGTGGTCTCTTAGGGAGCGTTACAACACTCTGTCACTTTGTTTTAGGGAGCGTTGATCTCTTGTTTTGAGTAGATCCAAGAGAATCTGTCGTGTTTTACTCAACCCTTTGTTGGAGGTATTTTTCCTAGAGTCTATAATTTTTCTTGTGACTTTTTTTAGGTTGAGGATATGGATCCTTATCACTCTTTTCATTGTCTTGTTTGAGCTTTCAAACTTTTCCAAATTGCGAGATTGATTCACCTTGTTTCTTCTTGGTTTCATCTAGGTCATGCAAAATTTTATGGTTATTTAACCGATTGAAAAGGTCTGCAAAAGTTTGTTGGTATTAAGTTACTTTCCAAATCTTTCCTCTTTGAACGATTTGAGAATTTATGCTTACCACAACCTAGCTTAGATTTCTCTTTCTTGCTGCTTGTTTTGTCAAGACAGTTGAGTGATTCTCTTTCTCCTTATCAATTTTTGGATTCTTCTCTGAACTTTCTTGTATCCCTTGAATGCTTGTTGATTGTTGAGTCCTTGATTGAGTGAGTTATCATACTTTTTCATTTAGTTCCCATTATCTTGTGAGTGCATAATTTGTTTGAGATCCTTTTTGCTTCGTGTCTTTTGTATCTACATTAATCTCTTTCATTTTGATTGAAAGTTATGGAGCATTAAAATATTTGCATTTTCTTTCTTTATATATTAGAATCAAACAAAGAAGATAGTTGTGTTTTGTTGATGGACAAATTTGAATGCCGTCAACTGGAAGAATAAATCTGGTCCGGGGTTGTCTAAATAACCCAAGTCGTTTGGTGTAACCTATTCTGATGGGTTTAATGGCTCCGTTAGCCAACTAGGGTCCTAAAGATAGAAAAATAAAATAAACTAACTAAAGAAAAGATTCTAACAATCGACACAATAATTACAAATATTTATCTAAGAATGTGAATATACAAATGATTATGAATAGTTTATATACAGTTTACAAGATTTGCATGAAATCTTGCGAAAATGATTGTTTGATAAAGTTTATGAATCAAATATGAACAACACTTTTTTTTGTCTTTTTTTTTTTAAAGATATTAAACGAATAAATACTAAATGAATACGATTAAAACAATGACACAAAAACAGTCAAATCTAATTAATGTGATCATTGTTTCATTCATAAACAACTTAACTAAATAACACACATAATAACTTGTCGCTGATCAACAAAACTGTTATTATCTTTCTGTGTTGTATGAGCTCCTGCATGTACTATTGTTAAGGGAAACCTATAACATAACAATAATAGCACTTCCAAAATATATTCAAAGAAGTATTTGATATTGGAGTAAATTAATAACAACAGGAAGACAACTAATTAAAAATCATGTGATCTTAAGATAATCAATATTTAAGAACGAAAGAAAACTCAATTCTGAGTATTGATATTATCCATCATTTAACATTAGAAATAAATTCCACAATAATCAAATGATCTATTGATCACACATTAAAAATGGAATAAGAAATTATGGAGAGCATATAACATTTAACAGTATGAAAACACCATATGATGACAAGCTAAAGCTAAAATCAACCATAATAATATTCTCATAATATAACAGTAATGAAAGAACGAAATGGAATAAACATCACACAGGTCTAAAGCCAAAGATGAATTGCTTTCTCATATTCTTTCTCAAAATCACATGCCCATATTGTAGTCCTGGAAGAATTTTTAAGATAATAGACTCTTAAAGATTGAAAAAATTAATACATAAATGATAACAATTAACCATGTATTGATAAAAAAGACTAAAGCTAATTTAAATCAATGCATAATCAATTACTCAAAGAATATGAATATATTATAATGAAAATAAAACCATTTTACTTACAGGACAAAATCCATTAAGCAACCTGGAATTCCATATTCTTCTTTGAAAATACTCGTCCATTCTCCCAAAGATTCCAACCATACATTACTCCATTTGAAAAGAAGAAAAGTTTACAAAAGAGAAATGATTAAAATCCTCCTCTCAATTTCTTCGATCTTTTGGCTCTGAACTTTCTCATATATTTATACAATGAATGAACAGTCTAGGCGTCACTATTAATTTTCGTCACCTGAAATTTGCCTCGTAAAGAGACATCAATATCTCTCAAATCGTGCATTTTTGGGGGAAAATTTCTACTTTGAAGGTAAATGGGTCCATTTGGGTTCTGAGTTTTCAACCATTTCTTCAAATTCCTCATGGTTTGGCTGCAATCAGTTCTGCAAAATCGTTTGTTTGATCTTGACGCCTTTCCAAATTTTCTCTGTTGTTGCTCATAAAATTATTTGTAGCAATCCAAAATTATTTTGGATCAATCATCTTGAACGTATTTGGATACTAAAATCAAGTCATGATCAGATCCGTATCAAATATTTGATAATAAAAACTTGTGAAACAAAAAGAAACCTAAATTAATAACCTAAAAATTGTGAATAAAACAAAATCTAAAAAAATAAAAATGAATTTAAACTAACTATAACTTATAAACAAACATTGTTTATAATTTTCTTTCAAATATGATCTTAAAATTGTAGAAGCTTCAAGTTAATGGAGAAGAAAAAAATATTAATTTTGGTTTTTTACAAAATCAAACAAATGATAGATAATTCTTTTATTATTATTATTTTGAAATGAGATGCAAAATGAAAAAATAATTTAATTAATTAATATCACCAAATGATTTTATGAAAATGAGAAACC